>JANTPZ010014137.1:0-29127 GCA_025593235.1 Vachellia pachyceras
GCTAGGGAGGTTAAACTGAGGGATGAAGAAATAAACGTGAGCGTGGGAGTGATATTTTAATTAATGTGAACGAGGTCAGCGTTATGAATACCCTCCCGTCAAAGTCAAAGATATTGACTGACTCTGTAACTTACGCGACGGAGCGTGTTTTAAAATGGCGACATTTCGTGGCTCAAATCTTCCATTCTTCACTCTTCCCCCATCTATTTTTACTTTTTTTTTATATAGCACTTCAAAGTACTATTGTCTTCTTTATATAGCACCATTCATAATATGAAACTGTTTTACCAAAACAAGAAATTGATATGAAAAATTTACTGTTTGGTCCCATATAGTGAAGATATTTAGTAAATGGTCCCAAATTTTAAAATATTTAAAAAATGGTCTCATTAACAACATGAGGTGTTGTCAATGCAGCGCCTGACAACACCATGTGCTGTATTGACAACACTTTTGGGACCATTTTTTAAATATTTTAAAATTTGGGACCATTTAATAAATAAGTCCCTTATGTGAGACCAAACAGTAAATTTCTCAATTGATATTGTGTGAGAGAGCGCATGTGTGCGGTATGCCCTATGGTTATTTATGTAAATTTTGAGTTTGATACTTTAAATTTAAAAAGTACGCATTTAATCATTTATTATTAACGCTGTTAGTTTTACTTAACTGACAACGGTGATCAGTGGCAGAGCCATGAGGTAGGCAAATACCCCCACTCAATTTTTTTCTTATATGTAAATACCTATTATATTTTTATTATGCATTCACTGATTTTTAAGATTTGAACCCACTCAAATTATGTTAACAAGTTTGTTCTGATTTACTTGAAAATAAAAAATTTACCCCCACTATTTTGAGATCCTGGCTCCGCTACTGACGGTGATTATACAATTAAATATTGGTAAAATATTATTGAACTTTAGAATATAAAAAGGTTATTAAATAATCAATATTTAACTGTACTTTAGCATCATTTAATTGTAGAATGATGGTTAAATTAGCATTTTCCATTAAATAAAGTCAATGGTATAGCGATAAATAACTAAGCAAATTTTTTTAAATTTAAAAGATAAAATTAAAATATAATATAAATTTAAAAGACGAAATATATGCTTCAAATGTCTATGTGTATAATGAGTGGAGAAGTGTCTGTGCGAAGTTACGAACGTTGAATTTGTAGCCGTGATGAGCAACAATACCTTTCGTCACTCACACCAATAATTAAAAGCATGAGGCAATGGCCAAGTTTGATTGCTTGCCCCTTTCTTGATTGGTTCCTTTTGCGTGTCCTTTTGAAACAAATTTGGTATTTTCTGTGAGTAAAGCAATTACGTCAGCCCGCCGAGGCATTGGTTTTTGGGGCATTCTTGTAATTACAATGGGGTCAATAAAGGACTTCGGACTTCAACCAAAACCGGACAAAGCCTAGTTGACCGCGTTTACCATTCAATTATTAATTCCAATTTCCAAGTAATAACATACTCCTCTTCTTCACCTTTTTTTTGTTTCAAACACTGTTTAATTCTTATTAAAGTGCTGAAAATAAAGTTGCAGGAACAAAAACGATTGCAGAAAGTATAAAAAAAAAGGTTTAATTATTTATCTGTTGTAAGCAATGCGAACAATATTGAATGATTGCTTGTGTTGATGAGCAAAGTGATATATATATACACAGTTTTGATTCCCACTCCCCATCGACCACTCCAGGGGAATCTAAAAGTTTGAAAACAGTTTTTACAGATTTCGAGATAAAATCTAGATTTTTTAGAATAGATTTTGAAAAATAGCTTTTACAGATTCTGAGGTAAAATCTAGGTTTTGAAAAGGTGATTTGTGTTTGAGAATTTATTGTGAGAATAACTTTTACGGATTTTTAGACAATATTATAATAAATAATATAGTTATAAAAAGATATATTTAAATAATATATTAACAAATAATATAAAAAAGAGAGGAAGGGTGATGTGCCAGAATAAAATAATAATTAGGGGGGAGGAAAGTTGATGTGACAGAATAGCTTTTTCAAAACCTAGATTTTAAACCGAGGTTTTGTAACCAAAATAGCTTTTCGGTAAAAAAAATTTACTTGGACAAAACCTCCATTTTAAGGTAAAACCTAAGTTTAAGAATTGGTTTCTTCCCTAACCCTAAATCTTATTTCCTTTAATATATTTGTTCGAATGAAATGTGGCGTAATGAATTTGAAGCTGACTAATTTAAGAGAATGAACATTCTGGAGAGTTGAAATTTCGTTGGCCGAATAGAAGAAGAAAAGGACAAGGGAGGGTGGAAATATTATATAATTAATGGAGTCGCCAGCATTTATACATTTCTGGAGTGCCTCAGATATATAATTAATGGAGTCGCCAGCATTTTATATATTCCATCTGATTCAATCACACCATGTACACACAGTATACATATACATTCTAAATTAGTTTATTGTTATATTTAAGATTGAAGGGAGCATGCAACACCTGTTTTGCCTCATAGGGAGTTGATTCTACAATCTGTATTTGAAAATCCGTGGGGAGAAATGAATTTACGGATTCCGAGATGATTTTATGAATTTTGATATGTTTTTTTCAGATTTCGATATATTTTTTATCCTAACTTATGTGTACCGTTGATAAAAAATTTTTAAAACATGTTCAAATAGTTTTGTAATAGAAAGCTCGATTAACTCTATAGAGTAAAGAACCCAAATAAAATGCGTTAGATTATATGTATATATTTTAAAATATTTATTTGTATCATTAAATTATTTATCTATTTATAAATTAGGTAAATTAATTTAATACAAAAAATCATAAATATAACAATTCATTTAGCTTCTTAGATCCTCTAAAAAGCTAATTAGGATTTATATCGATGATAGAATATACTATTATTTTTTCGAAGGGTCTGAAAGTGTTATCTAACATGATCATATCATGGAAACAATGAAATAAGGCCTTTCATTATTTGACATTTGTCGTGTGCGCGTGCGTCGTGTGTGTTTTCTTTAAAAAAAAAAAGGAACTTTGTTCGATGCGTGTGTTGTTTGCGTATGCAGATATTTTCTCCGCTCAGATCTAAAATGGTCAAATCCGTTTTGAATCTTTATAATTTATTTTGATTTAAATTTTAATCTCTAAAATTTAAAAGTGATGATTTTCATCAATCAAATTCACTGTGTCTAAAATTGTTGGTCCCTGTAATTTTAAAAGATCCTCGTACATTTGGATGGTATTGATTAACATCTTTAAATATCTAACTCCTTATAGAATTAAATGGTCAAAACCAAGAAAAATAAAAATACAAGATTTTTTTTATCAAAAGAGTCAATTTTATTAATCACAAAAATCAAAGTATTACAATCACCAATAGCCGAAGCCAATATTAAGCACTCAAAAAAAACATACTGTTACAACCTATCACACAAACCTCACAAAAGAAATTACAGGTACAAACACTAATAGTCGAAGCCATGACACAAACAACCTAGAGTTATAACCTACCACGTAACAGATACGCTAGACCGAAAAGTAGACAATATCTAAAAGTTTCCAATGTTTGAGTTTAGCCTATACCTGATTTGCAGCTCACAATTCCCATAATCTCGTCCCAGTCTCGCTCCATCAACTCCATCAGAGAGGTTGGTGGTTGTTCTAACTATCCTTGCGGTACCAAGCATCTTAACACTTCAGTTGCTAGCCACTCAGCAACAGTATTCCCTTTCCTTCCAACTAGTGATATGGTCCAGTTTTCAATTCCTTTCGCCTGCATCAGATTCAAACACTCCTTCCTAACTTTTGCACACTGCCCATTAGTTAGACTGCTTTCCATATTCTCGCCACATCCTTTTTTTAGCCCTCTCACCAAACTTTGACTTGTTGTCTCTATTTCCACCTGACCACCCCACCAAATATCTCCACACTGCAGCACTTCCAGCATTGCAAGGTTCTCAGCCATGTTGTACGAATCAGCTTGCATCATCCTCCCTATTCCCCCCATAAATCGCCATTCCAGTCCCTTCCCACTGCTCCCATAGCAGCTTTTTGATTCTTTTTGCTATACATCACAGCTACATTAATCTTCACAGTGCTCCATTCAGGCTGTCGCCATTTCCCTACAGAATTTTCATCCCCCCTCCCTTCTTCACTCGTTGCCCCTGCTTCTACATGCTTCCTTACCCCGCCCTTAGCTTTCCCTTCAAATTCAATTATGCTGCTATCGATATATTTTCCTTCCTTCCCTTAGCTCGTTCCTTCTGCTTTTGGTCCCTCCTCAGCACAGCTGCAAGAGAAAGTGGTGGTTGCAGAATCCAATCTTGTTGCGCTATGCCCTTCAGAGCACAGTTTGCTAGGTGATCAGCAGCTTCATTCCCCTCCCGTGATACCAGTGATACTGTCCAGCCCTTCAACAATCTCCAATATCCGATACATTCTTCTAATACTTCAACTGCACCTCATTCACAGCCTTTTGCATCTCTTCTTCTTATATACTTGTACAATTCCTGACAGTCAGTCTCTGGTATCACCTGCTTGCATCCTAATTGATCCCCAAGCTGCATAGCTTCAATGGCTGCCAGACATTCAGCCATAAAAGGAGAGTTAGCCTTCACCACCTTTCCCCTTCCTCCTAGAAAGGATCCATTCTCATCTCTTACTACTACCCCTACTGCTGCTCCCATGCCATTCACTCTGTAGGACGCATCAATGTTCACCTTCACTTTTCCATTATCAGGAGCTTCCCATTGTTTCTTCCTATCCTCCATCATAGTTTCCTTTCCCACCCTCTCTGCTCTTCCCCTTGTTTCTTCCTGTTCCTTTACCAGCCTTTGCGCCCCTGATACACATTCCCAGGCATTTACTTCAATTTGTTCAAACACAGCTATACTTCTCATCTTCCATATCCCTCAACACAGTGCTGCAAAAAAGGCTATTGCTGGATCATCTTTTACTACCAACCCACTCTTCAAACCATCTATCTATCCTGTTCATTCCCTCCTCTTCAATTCTTATCGACATTGGTGAGCCAAACCAGCACTGTTTAGCCCATGGACAGAAAAACAGCATATGTTCAATTGTTTCTACTTGTTCTCTGCATAGATCACACATGGGACTCCCAGCACATTTGCGTTTGTACAGAGCTTCCTTGGTTGCCAATGCTCCTGACATAGTCCTCCACATGAACTGTACCACCTTTGGAGGTAGTTGAATTTTCCACACAACCTCCCATAGTTTTTTACTTGGAGAATAGGAACATCCCGCCTTATTTTTTCCTACATCTTCCCTTTCCTTCAACGCCTCATTATACCCGGATTTAACCGAGTAGTCTCCATCCTTTGTATACATCCATACATAGACATCTTCCTTGTTACCCTTAGGTAATCTAATATTCTTAATGATATTCATCTCTTCCTCCTTCAGTGCTTCTGCTACTTTATCCAGTTTCCATTCACCTTCCTCTATTAGTTCTGATACCATTGTCTCTTTTATACCTTCCTCTACCACTTGCTTCTCAACTCTCCATCCAGCCAGAGAAGGTATCCATCTATCTGTAAAAAAACTTAACTTTCTTTCCATCTCCAATCTTCCAACCTACCCCTTTCTTCAGCAGCTCCCTCCCCTCTAGTATACTCACCCATCCCCAAGACGCCTTTCTCCCTTTGGCAGCTTCCATGAATTGTTCATTTGGAAAGTAGAGGCCCTTTAACAGTCTAGCCCACATTGCCTCGGGGTCCTGTATGATCCTCTATGCAGTCTTTGCCAATAAAGCATTGTTGAATAGTTCAAAGTCCCTGAATCCCATTCCTCCTTCCCTCTTTATTTTGGTCATTCTTTCCCATGCTTTCCAATATATTCTCCCCTCCTGCCCTTTTTGTCCCCACCAAAAATAGGAGAGCATGCTGTCAAGCTCTCTGCAAGTCTTTTTTGGGAACTTAAAGCAAGTCATACAAGATTAAAAAATAAAAAAGAAGCTTAAATCTATAAAGATATGTCATACAAGAATTGTTTTCATATTATCTTATCTAATTATTAAATTATTTCACCATAACTAACAGAGTCAGCAAAATAAAAATAAAATTTAAGGTATTAACATCTCGGGTTTAAGTTTTTTTAAAACTACGGAGACTAATGATTTAAGAAAGTGTGAATTTTAGGGATTAAAATTCAAATCAAAATAAATTATAAGGATCAGGTTTAATTCAATTTTAAAAGTCGATATTTTTGCATGTAAAACTCTAATGTGCATTCATCCAACGAGTTTGAATAAATGAAAAATTTTCTAGAACTTTCTGAACGAATTTTAAAATTATTAGTATCATGGGAACCCAAAGCCAGTCTAATCTTTTTATAAAAAAAAAGTCCACTTCGAATTTTATATCCAATACTAATGTGTTAAGTATTACGTATGACACACGTGTATATGCATGTGTACGTTTGAATTATTTGATGATTCATGCGTGACGTGTTTTCACACTCATCAACTCTTTGATCCAAGAGACTGCTACGTGTGCTACTCGTCAACGTGACATTTTCTTATTTCATGTGCCAATCAACTACTCGAAATATTAAACGCAGACAGATATAAAAAATATTCACTAGATTAAACCTACGCAGCAGTTAGCACATGATGAAATTCTCTAGAGTCCATCGGTTTATTATATCTAAATCAGAATTGATGTTGTTAGCCAAATAAATTGACTTCATCCGTAGCTATACACACACACATGCCAATCCTCGTTTGGAAATGTTGTAGTAAAATGGGTTTGTTTGGATAGTCCGTTAGGAGAACGATCACATATTGCAAAATAAATATGTGAGAGGAATTTTGTCTCGGTAAGCGCAGGAATGGCTTTTGGGGAGGCAAACGGCATCCCCAAACAAGCCCAATATGTAATATGGATATATAATCCGATGAAGTGCGTTCAAATATGGTTGGTTTACATACATGTGGAATATATTATCCACCTTGGACCAAGTTTAGTATGGCTCTCTGAAATTATTAAATTATTACCACCGACGTACGTGATGAAGTAGGTACATGGTTTTTTTAGTCTTAAATGATGATATATAACTAAAAAGAATCATTGTTCCATATATAAAGAACAAAAATGATCGAGAGTATGAGTGTCAAGCTTGACCTTCTCCCTACGTTTGGAATGCATGTTATTAATATTAATTGACTGGCTTAAGATTAACATGTTAAGTAGTTAACAAGAATGACTCGCTACATACATGCATTCTACCAAAATTAGTTTAAATGAAAACCAAATACTACACATTACATTCTACCGTAATTACAAGAGCCATTCGATTCCTTTAGAAAAATTAAGGAAGTTTAAATTAATTTATGTAATTTATAAACTAATACATAATTCAATGATACATATGAATATGTCATGTTTACCACAGCCTTATAAAAGTAAATTTAAGCAAATTGAGATAACTCCTTTTATACAATTACAGCATAAATTGTGAATCACATTCAGAAAATAATTTTTACCGTTAATCCATAAATATTTTTAAGTAATTTGGTTCCCATTTAAATGAGCCATAGAAACTAATTTTTCAAATTGATTTATAGTTTATAAGGAAAGCATGTGACAGTAATTTAATCTTAACTTGTATTAACATGCTTTTATAATACTGTCACAAATAAACATTTAGTCAATTTCTTAATCTTACTAAGAAAAAGTCAACCGATGCCAAGCATAAGAGGTATTGGATATATTGAAAAATATTGACTCTAGTGACGAAGTAATAAAGTTGTGTAATTTCGCTAAGCCCTTTAATTTTCAGCCGTTGTAATTTACGTGTAAGCTTTCAAGCAGTTTAATTCTTACTCCTGCCGCCGCCGCCTTAATTTACTGCATGCGTTTTCACATTTCGGAAAACACGCGGGCCGCCTGTATGAGTAACGCGCCCCGCAGTTTGATTGCGGAATTAAAATGGGATTGAATTCAGTTAAATTTAATATTACGTTACACTCAAGTTGAGATAAAACACCTCTCACACACTTATCTCAGGATCCGTAAAATTATTCTCCCAATAAATTTTTAAATCTGCACGGATGCATGTATGTAATTTTATTAAAAGATATAACTAATGTAGCTCCCTAGTAATTTATTTAAGCACATCTCTCTAGATTCATTGTTATTTATCGATGAACATTAAGAGAGCCATGAATAGACTCGTAACTTGAATTTGCGTTTTTGTCTTGAGAAGTGGCCATAACGGGCAAGAGAAGAAAAGAGCCAGTGCAGGGAATTGCAGTTATATATCTACTTCTTCTTTATACTGTACTTCTTCATTAATTAATGACTTGTAATAATCCCATCATGTTATATACCCATACCTCATTCCGTCATTAATTATCACCGGAGTTAGGCTCCATGTCCTCTACACGGTGAAATCCGTTGGAAGAAAAGAGTTATCGCTTTCAAGGTGGTTTTACAGATTTTTGAGATAGTTTTATCTTGACTTACGTACACTGTTGGAGAAAATGGGTTTCCAAACAAGCACATAGATGGTCAGTGTGTGTGAAAGCCAACATCCAATTCAATTGTAGCTAAAAACATTACCGCCATCATGCGTTCCCATGAAACACGGGGCAAGAATGGTTGAAAATTTACACAAGAGAACGAGTTCAATTGTTATTTTTTTTCCCCTTTTTAACATGGCTAACAAGTTGTGCCTACTTTGTTATTTATTGGGGAAGAAAAAGAAAACTGCATTTTTCAGATAAAACGGTGAAGTAGTGGTAAGTTGATTGTTTATGAATATAACTATTAAAAAAGTGAAGATAAGAGAGTAATAAAGAAGATGAGAGGCTGACTTCCAAACGAATTGGTGGGAAGTGCGAACACAGGGCACTGCCGATATTGAAACAGGAATTTTATTTCCAGTTTCTAGAACACTTGTTTCGGCCATTTACATCTCTGCATGTACGCGTATATGATCCCAAGGAACGATAGGTTACGACGTGCATACGCGTTTTCTTGGCGCAAAACCTATATGCGCGTTTTGGACAGACATTCTTGGGCCCTGTACATGCAATACAGGGAATGTGTAATGGGCCGGGCTGGCCTGCTTTTACTTGGGCCACTACAAGAGGAAGCCAATTATTGGGCCCAGTATCAAAAGCCTCTAAACTGGTCTGGCTTTATTTATAAAAAATAGAAAGCTCTATCATTCCTCAACAGCAACTAAAAATGGAAGGATTCATATAGAAAAAGATGGAAGCAAAGCGAGGGTTTGAACTAAGAAGAACCAGTCACTGTCACAACATGGCCGCACACTCTCTCACCTACGACCAAAAGGAATATGAGATTCAAATAGTTGTCCCTGTCACGATGCTTCAATGAATACGACTTGAGCACCTTAATTCCCAACAAGTACGCACGTGTGTCACTGCTGCTACATGAATAGATTCCATTCCACCAACATCATTAATATGTAGTACATGCCCAATAATAATTACAGTCTAAAAATAGGGAAAATAACGTCATTCATAACTGTGTGCATGTAATTGCTTCCTATTTATGTAATTAAAAGCCGCAACATGCTCCAGTTATTATTATTGACATATTAATGGCTGATTGCCGACGGCTATGTAAAGTATTTATATAACGCAACTTGTGCATCGGCCCTGACGCAGGCAATAGTAATTATATTAAGGAATCTGTCACATGCAATCAGACCTACCTTCAAGAACGTTCCATTATATATATATCACTCAGGAAATAATCTTAGGTTTGACCTACTAGTTTCTTTTCTTTTCTTTTTTTGGTGAACAAAAAGGGTAAAACGCCTAGCAAACTAGTTAGCAAAGGTTCCACCATTCCACTTACTGGATATTTGCTTAGTGATAAGTTTACCGTGCAATAGTAACCACATAAATACTAGGATTCTTTCAGTAGTCTTGAGTTTCCACACTACTGTCCAGTATGTACATCCAGGTGCTGTGCTTCCTCTCTTGAGCTAGGCGTATGTGTTTGCGGTTGGAAACTGACCGTTGCTTGTAAGATTCCATTGAGGTTCCCCTGTCCAGGTGAAGTTTTCTTTGAACTTATCTTGTAGCTTAACCATTTCCTTCAAAGTTGCGAGTCTGATTGTTTTGCTGAAAGAACTCCTCTTGCTTCAGCATTCCTCTCATATTTATGTTTAAGTACTTGCACCCATAACTCTTGAGCGATGGCATTAAAACGCCATAAAAGCTTTATTAAGAAAGCATCATTCGTGTAAGTTAATGTTTTGAGTCCAATTCCTCCCTTTTCTTCATGCCGACACATTCGATCCCAGTCCAGGGCATGACACTTTCTGTGTCCCTCTCGATCTCCCCATATAAATTGCCTTTGCTTCCTTTCAATTTCTTCCAGTACTCCTTTAGACACCGGTCATGTTGCATAGGCAGTGGTGGCCTTGAGCCACCTTATATTGAGGGTGGACACGCCCCACTCAAATTTTTTTATTTATGTAAATAACTATTAAATTTTTATTACGCACCCACTGATTTTTAAGATTTGAATCCACTCAAATTATTTATACTAGTAAGTCTGTTGTTATTTGTTTGAAAATAAAAAAATTGCCTTCATTGCTATAAGATTCTGGCTCTGCCACTGTGCATAAGGTAAAGTGTCATGGAGGCAGAAACTGATTTTATTAATGTGATTCTCCTTGCAAGAGATAGATTAGAAGCCTTCCATCCCTAAAGCCTCTTCTTGACTCTCTCTACACAAATCTTGTACTTATCATTCCTTCATTTAGGGAAAGAGATGGTAGCATCAAGGCATCGTCTCATATCCTAAACTTGTTTAAGGTGACTTATGTTGCATAATTGTCTCCCTGTGTGGGTGGTCACATTAGGAGAAAAATATATTTGAGTCTTCTCGTGGCTAACCTAATGGCTTGAAAGTTCACCAAATACCTGCAAACAATACAAAGTGATATCAATTGGTTAGTGTTAGCTTCAGCAAATAGAACTAAGTCATATGCGAACATCATATATGAAATGATCGGCCTTTTCAATATACTCTTATTCCTAACCATTTTTTCTCACTCACTCTAATTAGGATTAAGTGTGTGAGCTTTTATTCCGGATACAAAGAGATAGGGTGAGACAGGGTCACCTTGTCCCAGCCTCCTAGATGGATATAGGTCTCCTATCTTTTCCCATGCTAGAGGATTCGGGTTCCTAAAGTGTGTATGCAATCCATTATTTTATGAATCAGGTGAGCAAGGCAACAAATCTCCTATAGGACTCTATATAAATTGTCAACCGATCCTATCATAGGCTTTTTTCAAGTCTACTTCAATAGCCATAAAGCTTTTCCTTCCTCTCTTCCTTCTCATAGTATGTATCATTTCATTCACAACTATGATATTGTTATGTATAATTCATCCAGGTACAAAACTTGCTTGAAAGGGGGAAATCAGTTTGGGGATTAACTATTTGAACCTCTTAACAATAATCTTAGAAAAGCATTTATATGTGACATTACATAGGGTGATTGGGCGAAATCGATTCACCTTCTCAGTAGCATCTATTTTTGGAACAAGGGAGATTAATGTAGTGTTAACCTCCTCCAAACCTTCATGTTCCCACATTTTCTTAATTGATCTGCATACCTTTTCTCCAACAACAAACCAATTTCGTTAGAAGATTGCTGGGAAACGATCATCTTCATTCAGAATTGGAGCCATCATATAGTTCCACTCCTCCTCGGGTTTGTTTTCCACCATGGTCTATCAAGATTCTCCTCCGTGAAAAGGTTTTTGAAAAAGTGGTTAACAAGCTGACCCACTGGTTCTTTTCCTTCCACCCACTGTGGTTTTGTTCATTCTTCAGAGAAATTACCCTATTCCTTCTCCTACGGATAGGTATCTTTGCATGGTAATACCGAGTGTTGCAATCACCATCTTTTAGCCATTGGGTGCGACCTTTTTTGTACCAAAGTATTTCTTCCCGATCCAAAACTTCACTGAGCTCATCTTGCAATTTTTTCTCCAAGTCCTCCAAGTAAAAATTGGCTCACATTGTGTGGCGTTTTGGATTCCTTTCAAAATGTTCATTAGCTTCCATTTCCGCTGTCCTATATGGCCAAAAACATTCTCATTCCAGCTCTGTAAATGGGGAGTAGGTTCCCAATTCCTCCCAAGTATACAGTCTTCCTGTCCAATTGTTTTGAAGCATGTTTGTAAAGTCATGGTGTTTCAACCAAGCTGCTTCAAAACGAATTGTACGGGTTTCTTTGACTCCTGGTTTTGTATTGAGCTTTATATCACATACATGCATGCAGGCTCGCTCTTTTGAGGGCGACGAAATGGGAATCTCCGAATACAAGAGAATGAAATTAAACGTCAATTATCACGAGAGACATATGTGGTCCAACCACGAAGCTATAGGACGCTCTTGTTATTTTAACACACATGTACTGTTGCTTCTTCTTTCTTTCTTTTCTCTTGGCAAAAGGGTTCCTTCATCATAGCATTGAAACAGTTGTTTGGAGTATATGATCATGACACTGAACTTAACTTTATATGCTACCTTTAAATGATTATACACACTCACTTACACTTATATAGAGGGCTTGATTTCTTTTTAATTTAAATATATGAAGAATAGTTCATGCGAGACGCATTCCATCATGACGATCCACATTAACATTCAATAAAATAAACAGGCATTAATCTCACGATATCCATCACACGTATAGCTTTCATAAAAGAAAACTTGTTTATGATTTCAAACCAACATCATGGATGAGAGTTCTCTATGTGTGTGTGTATATGTGATTATAAGCAATTAATTAATCGGCTGAGATGATGGAACCCAAATAATTGCCAGGGTGATTGACACCGGACCCATGCACATCAACTTGAAAATAAAATGGTGATCATGATTAGTGCTCATGCAAATTAAAATGCGCAAGTGGTGAGAGAGCTGGCCACTTCAAGGTGTTGACATTCTGAACTAGATATGGGCATATACACGAAAATACTGAAGCCATGCATGAGGCCAGTATAATAGTGTCTAAAACAGGACAAATAAGCAAAAACTGTCTGGCATATCCATCAGAATCACGTTCAAGGCAAATCCAACCCGAAGCTAAAGACGGATCGATATAATGTTTCATTAAAGGAATCGATCCAAAAATGGTTTATCGTGTATATATATCATAAACAGGAAAGAGCGCTGTTTGGCCAAGCGTGCCTAGAAATGTTTCCTTTATCAGTACTCTCACACCTTACCTTTTCCTCATTTAATGGCATGGATTCTGAATCGTGTAGAGCATTCAGAGGTCATGCATTTGATGGTATGGACCATATAATAATTCCCACTTGTTAAATCTCTTGTATATATGCAAAGTCAACC
This sequence comes from Vachellia pachyceras, assembly GCA_025593235.1. Classification (NCBI taxonomy): domain Eukaryota; kingdom Viridiplantae; phylum Streptophyta; class Magnoliopsida; order Fabales; family Fabaceae; genus Vachellia; species Vachellia pachyceras. The sequence continues at coordinate 13,369 of JANTPZ010014137.1, forward strand.
TTAACACAACACTCACACCTACAATTATATACTGCTTAATTAGTTACTCAATCACATGTTCTGCAGTTTCTATGTTTCACTCCCGTACGTTTGGATGGATTATATATATAGAAATCCAGTCTAATCATCTAATGTAATGCCAGGTAACAATTATGTCATAGCTTAGCTTATATTAAATGTGTTGTTAATAAGCTGGCATACTGTCTAAGAATTCTTATCCACGTAGGTTTTTCCAAGTGGCAAATAATGCTCCAGTCATCATCCAAGTTCTCTGGAACAATTAATCCAGCCATGTATGTGTGTGTGTGTAATGATATCATCATGTTCATTAAATAATTTTGCTCTTAATTACTGGATTCTATCATTCCATGCCTTTTGGATTTTTCTGCAAAGCGTGTTGAGCTTTCTTCCAATGGTTTATGATTTCATTAGAAATGTTTTTATCAACGAGTGTATGTAGTTATAACATATAAATGGTCCGATATAATACACAAGTATATACATATCCTCTCATCTCCGTTTTAAATATATGATGCAAGATTCATTTTACATAACAGCTATACATACATGCAACAACACCAAAATTAGTTATAACATTACAATATGTGTGTGTGAGAGAGGGAAATAGAAAAGAGATATAACGCGTAAGAATCGTTTTCTTTCTTTCTTTCTTTCTTTTTCATCAATTTATATTTTCCTGTAATCTCCATTTGATTAATTGAAGATGGAATATTCAAATTTTATTTTGTTTATTCTACTCCGTGTTAGAGTGGAATTAGAATTTCGATTATAAACCTCATTGATTGTTCAACATACATATATATATATATGTGTTTATATAATGCCAAGCATCCGAATCCAAGGAATTATAGACCTCATTGATTGTTCTCTTAATTTTGTAAATTATCTTTCCAGCATTGTTACCCTAACATTGTAAATTTCAAATGATGATTTTTTTTGCCAATCGTTATTATTTTTAAAAATTAAACTCAATATGTTAGTATTTAAGAATGGTTTTTGGTGGTCATTATATTACCATAGTATTAAACTGAGAATCTCTATGTCAGCTTTAAGCATCAAAGCCAAACTACAAGGATCAGAATATTTTGTCAACATTTAAAGTTTTAATGTAAGTCTTTTTTATTAACGATATTAGGGGGTATTAGTGTAGGTAACTGAAAAAACACAGACCAAAACAAACCTTATAGTATAAAGCTAAAGGGCTAGCTAGAAATGCACCTTTTCATATAGCAAATTAAATATATCCAGACTGGAAGATACCGTACTTTTCTCTCTTTATATTCAGAACAGAAGAACCTTAATGGATTTTTAGCGTGATTGTGTGTGTGTGAACGTGGGTATACACAGGATTAGGTTGATGTACTTGCTTAACACGAGATTAGATGAAAAGCTAAGCAAAAGGCTGGTCACAAAGAGACACACCAGATGAGCAAAAGGAAGCTAGCAATAAACAGCAAGAAGTTATTAAAGTTGGCGAAAACAACAAAGCTTCAAAATGATTGTTATTGAAAAAGAAAAAGCTCATTGAGCTTCTTCCATGTTGAAAAGGAAAAAGATAGGTAGTGAGAGGATGGGGAAGATCTAATTAGTATGAATCGAAATAATATTTACATAATGGATGCCATGATTAGGATGCTAAACCCTAATCATGCCAGTACTTACCTAATAATTGGTTTAGCTTTTGATCGCCATATGCAACTCTTCATTTAAAACCTTTCACATATAAAAAATCTCTCTTCGTGCTACAAGAATGATTAGTGGACCTACAATTAATAAAGATGATCGTTAGAATTGTACCTTGTGTATGAATCAAGTGCCAAGCCTGACCAAATTAATCTAGCATCTTTGGGTCGTAGTAAGAGGTGACGACAACACAATGTTATTATATATCGTGCCTTTTTATTTTTTACGTAAACTTATTACCTTCCCACGGTTTCAAATTCAATATCTGTGTGCCAAGTTAGGAAGTAGTCTCAATCTAAATCCACTAATAATAATTATGCAGTAACTAATCGTACACATACTCATACATTAATCTTCATATTGAATGGGATAGAAAAATTGCAAAATGAATATGCATGCACTTTGGACGATGAGGATTGTGAACAATAATCTTGTCAAAAAAAATAATGGTATACCTACTAATTTAATCTTATCGCGTTCTGGAAAAATGAGATGGTCCTTAATTAATGTGTGTGCTTGCGTGGCAGAGACTTCACCATGGATGATAATCATTATGAAGTGGGGACACACATACAGGAGGCATTAAATTGTCGCTTTTTCAAGTTGGTCAATCATTAGCATGTTGGCCAGTATACCATATGATGAGAGTGATTCAATGTAAGTAGCTTTTATTTGGACACTACGAACTCAATCGTGTATGGCTATGTGACATGATACAATTAATATCGTTCTTATGAACCTAAGAAAGAACATTGCTAGCTTCATCATAGCATAGAACGTGACCCTGTTGAACAATTGCCCCATTGTGTGTGTGTGTGTGTGTGTGTGTGTTGATGCATGTATCCAGTGATTCCATATTTCGAGTCATACAACCATGTCACTCCAGATGAGTGCAAGTTCGAAAGAATAAAATAAAACTAATTAATGATGCCATTTCATTAAATCCGTCTAACATTACAGGTTTCACCTCAACGTCGAACTTATCATGCACATGAATAGTTGTCTTGGAAAATATATCCTCTAACTTTTCAAAAGCCATTGGTTATTAGCTACCTACAAATTACAAATTCTTAGTTGAGATGATACGCTTTTTCGCCCCATAAGCAGGAAAACACATATATGAATCTCTCGAATCTCATTTACTGTGAGAGTTTAACATCAACGCTACCGATTCGATAGAGATTGACCTAAAGTTCAAAGTGACTTGGAATGCTTTGAGTGGATAAAACGTCTTTAGCCAACTACTACTTTCGCATATAATGTCACTGGCATTAATTTATAAGGTTTTAACCAGTTTTATTAGCTTATTATATTGACAGCAGATTAACTATTGAGTTCTTTTACTGTGGGAGGGCACGTTAAGCTGAAGGATTAGCGACACGAAGAGTCATCTGATCTAAAGCAAGTCAGTCCTTCTAGAGACAAAAAGGTCAAAAATCCTATATATATCGTAACGCAACATAGGATAACGAAGAGAGAGCTAGCCTCGATACTGTATGAATCATCACCTTCCAGCTCCACATGAGACAATCCATCACTTGCGTCACTCTGTGTTTCAAAACCCTTGGACAGTTCATATTTTAACAATGTTTGCAAACGTGTCTCATTTATTCCTAATCTTTATAAATTTGGTTCATTATAATATAGATATTTACAGATGGGTGGTGCCAATTTTTCTCTTGTTTCAGCTGGCTTTGGCAGATATTGAGAAATTTGAAACCGGTTATCTACATCGGCCAAGATCTTTGAGCACATTCAATTCATTTTAATCACTTTTGGTGGTTTTAGTCATCAAAAGTGAAATTTTATAATTGATGCAGCCGTCAACAAAGTTGCCGAGAAAATGTAATTATAAGACAAATCCGCTTACGTGTTCCCCTGAGTAAAGCCTTGCTGGTTGACTGGAATATATATGTATGTATGTATCGTACCACGTTGCGTTTGATCCTTGAGACACATGCAGAGGATAGTTTTTGTTTAGATAGTGAACAATTAAAAATGCATATGAAAATAAAAGCACAATCAAAGAAAATCTGGTACGGTAAGAAATTGGATTAGGGGGATGACTTCAATTCGCAAATGGTAAGGTTATATATTAGTGATGCGTATCGCTTTCGTTGTCAATAATAAAGCCAAGTGCATGCTGATATCACATGCAAATATACCTTAGGACTTTAGGTATCACTAATTTTATATATTGAATTAGAGTTAGGCCGTTCCATTTATATGTGTAAATCGAGATAAACTCCAATTTGTCTTCAAAATATTTGTCATTTAAGTTTATGTGCCCAATTTAAGAAAAATTATGAGAGTTAAATTGATGTTGCGTTATTCAGCTAAAACATCCTTAGTGAATAAAGGGATCAGAGTAATGTTTGAGGTGGTTTGACTTGTGATTAATTATTATGATTATTATTATAGAGGGAAATTGCATAAAATGAGTAATACCCACTGTAGTTTGAAACAGGGGTTATATAATTTTCACAGTTATATATGCATTAAGGTCGTCATATTTGCGTCATAATAAAATCATATTGACATGGTTACTTGATTTATATAAAATATCATTACAATTGCATGTTCCTTTATGTTTAGTTAAATAAAACTGCTTTACTTTATAAATTAAGGTCATCATACTTGTATGACACTACAAAAAAGGGTTTTAACATTAGTTAATTTGTTGTATTTCTAGCGATTTAAACCGCTACTAACAACATTAGTAACGATTTTCTAAATAGTTATAAAATCCATCATGATAAACGATTTTATAACTGTTATGCATAACCGATACGCACATAGCCAAACCGCCACTAATTTTTTGAAGGAAAAATTGAATTTTTAGATCAAAAAAAATTAATTAAATTTGTAGCAATTTAGTAATAGTTACTAAATATTGACGGTAAAATCTGAAAGTAATGGTAAATAAAAGTTAAAATCTTGACGTCTCTTTTAGTCGCGCTTGGTGAACCGCGCTACAAAGGCTATTCAATTTTTTTTAAAATAATTCTCCAGTAGAAAGTCCTATTTTTTTGTAGAAACATAATTTTATAAAATAATTTCATGTTTAAAATTTTAATTTTTCATAATTTTATTCAATTAAATTTAATTGAGCAATGTATTTATTGGTTATTAGTTTTTTAATATTAAAGTATAAATGTTAATATTAAATATATGTTAAGTTTTGAATTATTAAAGTCATAATTTGGATTAGAAGATAAATATTGATAATGAAGTGATAGATAGAGAATGAAATGTATTAAATATCCAATGAATCTAAAATCAAAATAAAATAACATTAGTATGATAAAAAGGTAATAAAGATAAATAGAAACATTTAAGATAGTTATTTTAATTTAGAAAAGTAAGAATGTGTGGGTTGATATGAAGAAGAACGAAGATAAGAAGGATGAAGAAGAGTTGAGCAAAAAACGAAATGGGAGAAGAAGATTATTTATAAGATGTCTATCCAATTTAATAACAATTTACAAAATGGTATTTGTAGCGGTTTTGTCGAATTTGTAACGGTTAGAGAACCGCTACTAATTTTCGATCATATTCTTTTTGAAAAACTATTTTTATATATTCACACTGGCATTTTAAAATTTGAAATTCAAATGTGTAGTGGTTTACGTAATGGTATTTATAGCTATTTGCATTTGCAGCAATTTTGTTAAATTTGTAGCAGTTACAAAACCGCTACTAATTTTGAATCAAATTCTTTTTAAAAAACTCATTTTCCCATATTTATATCCCTTATTTTTAAATTTAAAATTCAAATTTATAGCGGTTTATATAATGATATTTGTATAGGTTGGCATTTTCAACATTTTGTTAAATTTGTAACGGTTATAGAACTGCTACTAATTTTAAATCAATTTTTTTTAAAAATATCATATTCACATTTTTAATTTACAATGATTTGGTTATATAAAATCACTACAAATTAATGTTGTTATTTAGGCGTCTACTTCTTGCCACATGGAGCCAATGTGGCTCCAAATTAGTAGTGGTTTGATTATAATAAAACCGCTACTAAGATTTTTCTCACATCACTTAATTGAAAAGGCTGCAAATATGCAGTGGTTTAACTAAAGATCGCTACAAAAACAATATATTGTAGTGTTTGCTTGGACAACTACAAAGTAAGCGTTGCAAATTGGCATTTATTTTTTATAGTGTGGCATTATAAATCTCATTTGTATACATATTTCTTTTAATATAAAGATTCAGATCTCGCACGGTTTCCCCTTACCCGTACGTTTTTGTCCAGAGAATATGTTGCTAAACACAATGTACAAGCCCCTTAATCCAAATGGATAGTAGCTAATAATCAACAAAAAGTTCTAATCAATCCTGTTTTTATGTTCAAAGTATATTAATATTGCTATCATATACATGTATGGGTATATATGAAGGTGAAGCATTAAAGCAATCATAATAATTGAGCTGTACCAAACCGTAGTGGGAAAGGAAAATACTTTTCATGGTCAAGACTTCGACCAAGTCATCAAACTTGTCCGTAAGATCGAAGTACAATTGATTATTCTACCTGTTTAATAGCCGCCCCTATATATATATGCCCTCTATATAACCTGGAAAGTAAACATTTAACGAAGTCTCTTACTTTACATGCTTTGTTCGATTAGTTTAATGAATACTTTAACCTACAATAACTTGGTGGCTTTAATTTTCATCAGGGTTAGGTTATAATAGGCATGATCTTTTGGATCTTCTCAGCTGTTGAGAGCTCGAAACAAAGGCTAAAAAGGATGATTGCAGGTTACAGCTTGAACAGGACACATTGTCCTTAAGCATTGGTCTATCTCTTAAATTATATTCCGAGCCTGATGATATTAAAACAATATATTATCTTTCACTAATCCCAAACTTATCTTAAATTGTTCAACTAATGGGGCGCATGATTGAGTCACTTAGCACCCATCATCAGTTTATCACTCATCAGTGATACATACATACACACACAGGAGCGTCGTATTAATGGATGTAATTGGGACACTGTTAGTGTTAATATATAGGTTCATCTCCCTTCTGCAGTATCGTATTTTTCTACTTTCGTATGCGGCTGTGATCTTTGACCGTATTTGGCAACCAAATTAGGACTTGGCACGTGTCTTGCAGTCCAACCCTACTGATAGGTCTTAATTTATATTGGTTACGTGTTTTTTTTTTTTTTTGAGGAAAAAATTTTGAAAACTTGAAAAGCACGTAAGTGAGATACACATGTTCGCATGCCAGAGAATTGGAATTAGCTTTGTTGGTTTTTGACGAGTCAGGAGCTCCGAGAAAGGAACTCTTCATCCAATATATCGTCTACATTATGTGTTTGTGCTGATATGTAAATCTGTTTATTTTCAAGATATTTTAAAACTTTTTATATAAAGAGGATATTTTTGCATATAACATAAAAGAAAGTTCCTGGATAGACTAGACCACACGCTTTTATCCTTGACATACTACTTAATTAGAGAATTGATCTTGATCCTAAATATGCAGTATATTTATAATTTTTTGTTAATTTTTCTAAAAATTACCTCTATTTGTAAAACAATGGATTGGCTAAGGAGGATGATTAGGTTGTTTTAGAAAAAAAAAATTAACTACTATCTTTAGTTTGATCAAAATGAGTAAGTAGATTTTACATATTCAGGAGGAAGTATAACGATAAGCGCCCATAAACATATAATGTTTTTTTTACCGGAGTGATACATATAATGTTGACCTCACTAAATATACTAGGGTTTCTAATCAGGAGCCGCATGCAAGAGAGAGATTACGTGTCATGGCACGATGAGCAGGCAGTAGGTTAATTTTTGTTGTCAAGTTCCCTTCTACTTTATTTTAAGGTGGGTTTTAAATTTACGTTTTCGTAGCTCGTTGTCCCATACTTATATATAGTATTGTTTATCTCGTTTTCTTAGGATACTTGATTATGTAGTATTATTTATGTCGTTTTCTTAGGATATATTAATCCTAGTTTGTATGTTGGGATGATTTAAGCTTTTAGACCATAATGTATGGCCATTAGCATCTTAGATCTTAGCATGGAATTTTTTGGTGTCAAGATAGTTAATATGTGTCCCCGCACGCGCACAGATATATATATAAAGGAACATATAAGCATTATCAACTTATAAGTAAGATAAATTAATTTAGAAATAAATAATGAATATATCATTTTCATTTTGACTTGTCATTCTTCCTCCAAAGAACCAACTGAAAATTATATTAAAGATGAGAGATATTAAACAAAAAAGCATCAATGCCATGCAGAATTAAACACAGACAAAGTATCAATACTGAAATCATCGACATATTGTTATCGCCAATGAGAGTCCAGAAAGAGATTTTTGTTACGGGAGTTTTCATTACTCGTTCTCCTCCAGTGTCTTGTTACGGGAATTAATATAACAACGTTAGAAACGGGAAGAGTGCGTGTGGTGGGGCTTGGCGAATGGCGATGCTGCGGGAGAAGAAGCTGTCGGGCTAATTAAGTGAAGCAGGTGGAGGGGTGAAGTTGATTAGATGTGTGTGTGGGGGAAGAAGGAAGAGAGTACGTGCGAGTGTTGAGTTTTTTTTTTTTGGGGGGGGGGAATGGACTCGTGTGGTCCCACCGTATGGGCCCACTTCAGGCATCAACCTTCTGCTCTTGGACGTTGCATCTGTCGTCTATCATTCTAATGGATCCAATCTAATCTATTATCTATCCAATAATATCCGAGCAATTCTAGTACATACCCATCTCTCTCTCTCTCTTGAATTGCAAAGCTTTGAAAAGGAAAAGTAAAGATACAAATTGAAATCAGGGGATTATAGATGCTCCCTGCACCTTAGTGGTGCGTGTCAAATAAGGACTATCCTAAAGTTTCATGGCCGTTTTTCTTTGATAGGATATCAGTGCACATTAAACTTTTTCTATATACGTGATATAACTCCATATTCTAACTTCCATAAAGAATGTGACGGGTAACTTCAATTTCATGATGCAATTGATGGGCATGTCCTCAGTCTCTGAGTAAAATGTTGACTGCTTCTAGAGAGTGTAAGAAGACTTGGATGTCCTTTAACTACAAAAAACGGTATACTTCCAATCCTATTTGAATTACCGAAATCTCAATTGCATTTATAGTAGTATGCCCAAACGTGCTCTGGAAACCCAACTCTCTTTTCAACGTGTGCGCTCGCGCAAGTAGTTTGTTGTTTAATTATATATATCAGCAGGGGGAATGTGGGGCCTGCATTTAAGAAAGAATGGCGTGGGAGCTGTAGTGAAGAAGGAGGCGTGGGGAGTTCCACTACTTACCCGGGATGGAGTGGCTAAAGTGGAACGCGAGAATAAAGGCGGGTCAAGATTTCATTTAGAATCTCCGTTGGTGCACCCTTTTTTGATATATTATTTATTGGGACATTTGAGTTGACAGGTGTAAAAGAGCTTTTGGATGAAGAGGCCAGAGTGATACCTCGAATGCTAACTCTACGTTCTTTAAAGCTGTCAGAGATCAAGCTATTCCATCTCTATGTAAGTTCTATTCAAATCAATGCAGGTAGCAACGAGAAGTCTTGGAGGGAAGACCTGATTACTGTAAGCTAGAGGTTGACGGTTCCGTGCTTACCTCTGGACAAAGTGGGTGTGGTGGTGTTCTAAAGGATGACGATAATAGATAGATAGGTGGGTTTAGTTGCAAGCTTACCATGGTTCCTCTAGCTATTGCAAAACTTATTGCTATTATACATGGCTTGCAATTTTGCTGGAATCGTGATTATAAAAATGTAAAAGTTACCACTGATTGTATTAAGGTTATTAACCTAATGACTAGAAGATGTGATAGTTGTCATTCGTTTAAGGATATAGTGGATGAAGTCAGGATGGTGATATCTAGAGATTGGCATGTTGTCATTCAACACGTGCCAAGAGATAGTAATACTACGGTAGATAGTCTAGCTAAGATGACTCATACAAAATGGAAATTTTTGTTTTTTTATCAACCACCATCTATGCATCGGGGTGGCGGAAGGGGGTTACTTTACTGTTTCAACCTAATTGTACTTTGTTGTTGATTTATTGAGTTATCAGTTTTCAATTAAAAAAAAAAAAGGAGGCTTGGGTGTGGAACTTGCGAGTTTACAGCAAAATCGTGGACGACAGGGGATGGGACCTGTGGTAAACTGCATGCATGGTATGTAATATGACAGTGCAGAACTTAATTGCACCCTGACACGGTGGTGCTCATTCATTAATTAAGCTAATTAATATACTGCCCGTGACTTTATGCACCTACCTACATACAGTCTTTGGGAACTCCGTTAAGAAAAAAGAGTTTACAAATTTCAAGATGATTTTTATAGATTTTAAAATGATTTTTACAAATTTTAAAATGATTTTATCTCGATTTGAATACACTGTTTCAAGAACAAAGTCCTCAAACAACAACATAATATCCCATTCAGGCTCGAAACAACATTAACAGTTACCCGCTCATCATGGAGTAGTCACTCTTTACCTTTTGCATCCCATTAGTGTTTTCCTCCCCCCTCTGTTCCTAATTGCGAGCCTCTAGGTACCTACGTTTCCTTCATTATTAATTGTGTGGATCTTATTTCCCTCCTCTACACTCCATATCCCCCGTCTGAGATTGTCTCTTGTTTCAACTCTAAAGTCTAGACGTAACTCACGTATGCTCATTTAATTTAAACAGCTTTTCAAAAACACAGATCGCAGCAAAATTTAATTTATCTATTTATTTAGCAGGTGAACACTTGCTCTATGCTCATCGTTATTCTTGTCAATGAAGAGAGAACCACGGTTCAGAAATAATCAATACCTCGTTGGAATAGTGAACGAACCAAATTTTTTTTAAGATAACAAATATTTTGAATTAGATGGATACCATATGTTCTGAAGCAGAAGATATCCCCCGGTCTTTGTATTTCATATATATGACAATGGTACTCTTTCCGTAAGATAAATTCAATCATGATCTACACACAAACAAATAGAAATAGTTCATGCATCTAACACATCTTGGGAAATTACGAGTACGTAATAAGGCAAATGCTACCTGATGCAGATACCTCTCAATGATTTTTCAATGATAAATAAGAGCGATTCATTAACAATTTGTTATAACTTATTAAATATTATATATTTCTCTTGTTTCGGCCTTAAATTTTTATACCTTTTAATCAATACAATGTGCCCGTTTGGAAAAGCGGTAGAGAAATTTTTTTATGCAAGTCGAGGTAAATATGTTAAAGAGATTATCTCGATTTATAAAAAAAATACTATTGAACGTGCTTTAGGGGAATGTAAAAACGTTGCCAAACAAGTCTAATATGTGAAAAAACTCTTTTAATTACTCTCCTATTTCCTCTTTCAACTAAACAAAAGCATTTTCATGGGCATTGTTCGGAATAAAAAACACATTAAATACTGTATAAAATCTTGTAAAGTTTCTTGCGAATAAGAACATCAAAATTTCACGAATGGATTATTTAAGAATAAATCGAAAGAAAAAAAAAAGAATGAGCATAAATTACATGTCGTGCTTTATCAAGTTCATCATCCTTCCAAAACAATTTGATAATATAAAATTGGACACCCACTTTATTTTGTTTTTATATATATGCCCAACATCTTCCTATTTTACTGCATGCAAAATTTAAAATAACATTAAAAACTTTGTAGATAACTGAATTTATTATCTAGATATTATAGATACAGACTATTCAAAATAGATATTTATGTTCCATTACACAATCTAAGGTAAATATATAAAAAAGTTTATCTTAATTAATGTGAAAGTGGTTTTAAAAATAATTCTTATTGTTACTAATCACGCGAAGCACGTCTCAACGGGACGCCGTTCGGTTCAGTTGCTTCCGTCAGAAAGAAAAAAAAAAACCGGAGTCCATGGTTCGAAATTACAGGAATACCCACGATTATAATAATGTGTTTTATATGGAAACTCCGGGTTTCAAATTTCAAGGTTCTCCCTCTTGAATTATTTTCTTCCTTCTTCCTTTTCTGCAATTTTCGTTCCCCAAATGGCCAAATCTCCATCTCCTCCCACAATAATATAAATTTGATAGCCAAATTATACATTTTGCTTCTCCGAGGAACGCCACGCTTCTAAGTCCAAACATCCTCTTTCTCTTCCCCCTCTCCAATCAAAACCAATGCAAAACTAAGCTACTGCACTGGATCATCCTCCTCCTCCTTCACCAGAACACCATACAAGGCATGAAACCTGCGATTCTGTCCTAAACAATCATTCCCATCATCATTCATCATTCTCCGCAGAACTCTAAACTCAGAGTCTTCATTCTTGTAAGTGCCTTCTCCTACACGCCCACTTTTCTCTCTTTCTTAATTTGCTTGATATATCATATTTTTCTGTTTCATTATTTACCCGCTGTTTCATCCTTCTCAAAACTCTTCCGCATCACTCTCTAATTAGCAATGTCGTTGACCAGCGCCAAAAATATCTGTCTTCCTTGTTTTGTTCCGTATATATCAAGCCTTGTTTCTCTGTTCTGTCTTTCCCCTCCTGCTCTTCCCGTGCTGTCGAATCTCTCGGATTTAACTGTTTTTGTTTTATTTCCCACACCCTGTGGAAGACAGTGAAACATATTTGAGGAATTTGATTCTGGGTCCAGTTATTAGATTGATTTGCTTTCATTAATTTCTGCAAGCTCGTTTCTTTTTCTTTCTCTGTCTGGCCTTCCATAAACCAGTTAATCGGCATATTCTTATTTTTGTTGGGATGGTCTTTTCTCGGGAAAAACAGAATAGTCACAAAGGGCGCACCTTTAGAAAATATATGAGATGGAGATCTCTCCCATTCACTTTGAGATGATTACCAAGCATGGACACGAAATAAAGAATCACAAATCCTTTTCACTTTTTTTAATTCTTCGTCTCTCCAGTCTGTCATATCCGCTCTGTAAAGCACCATACTTGAATTCCTAAACAATCATTCCTGGAAGAAAAGGATGAATCTGCCCTTTTTTCTATTTATCTCTCTTTTGTAGAGCATTATATATCACAAGGCTTGCTCTTTTTATTTTTTTCTTCTGCCTACGTTCTGGACTCACAAACTGTCTCCATTTCCCCTACAAGTTGGGCTTTTACTATTGCCATTGAAAACTGCTCAGCACTATTTTAAAGCATTTTTAACAATAACTTCTCTTACCCAACAAGTTTTTTTTTTAAATTTTCGTGGAGACTCTCTGTTGTAGTTGATATTAAGATTAATCATTGCATTCATCTTCGCTTGAAATGGCATTTTCTAATCGGCGGTTGTTGTTTGTTCTGGTTTCGTCTTTAGTGATCGGTAACACATCAACAATGAGAACAGAGCCGAGGAAAATATTGAGAACAGAGCCGAAGAAAATATCCAAGGTATGCACCCCCAGAAATATTCTTCTCCGGCGAGATATTACCATTTCGGCGATCTACGATTTCTCGCTGATGCCGATAATTTCTTCTCATTTCCAATGCGTTACATTTTTCAGGCTTCTTGGACGAAATTATTGGCGAGGAAGTTGCTGAACAGAAAAAACGAAGCTCACGAATTTCCTTCAGATTTCTCTGCGTTAGGTAGCTACACTTTGGCTTCTGATTTTTGTAACTGTTATCCCCCTTTCTCTTTTGGGATTATTAAGAAGTTAGAAATTGAAAGAAGTTGCTGGTGCTGGCCGCAGGAACCAAGAGCGAAAGAAGGAAAAGCTGCTCGGACCAAGACTGCTACGACGTCGTAAGGGACGGTTTCACTTTCTCAGGTGAGTCGCCGACCAGCCTTACGTTTTTCTTTTAAAATATGTGTGTGATGTGATGGGTCCGAGCCGTTGGATGGACGGCGTGACTGCTATATGCCATAAGGCGTAGAAGAACACAAGGTGGCGACTTTAGGCCACACCTGCAAATGATATCAGGGAGCTGCCACGTGGCTCATCAGTTAATCAGCCGACGATCTGTGTTTTTAGTTTCAGCTGCTAGGAAACCCTCAGAGAGTCTGCAGGCAATAGGCTCGGCTATGCTCTCTTTTTTCCTGGGCATAAGCCTGTGATTCAGTGTATGCGCGCGCGCATTTTATTTTGCATCAATTTTTGATTTGAGGTTTTATTTTGACAGAGAGATTGTTGGCGGAATCTGGGAATGGAATTGGGACGAGAGCTTCCACGCATAAGGAGGCACCACCTGTCGAAGAGGACACCCTCAACCTCAAGTAAACATTGAACATCCCCTTGGGAATCAGATTAGTTAATTAATTAAAACTATTGAACAAGACTGTTGATGTTGACCTAGGAAAAAATGGGAAAACTGTGTAGGATTTTCGTGGGGACATGGAACCTAGGAGGGAAGTCGCCGGACGACAACCTCGACTTGATGGAATGGCTCAAGTCTCCTTCACCGGCTGACATCTTCGTAATTGGGTATTATATATCTCTCTCAGTTCTCAATATAGGCTAGTAATGTTTTTCGCCCTATTTTTTAGTTGGAGTAGTATTATTGAATGAGTGAGACCCACTCAGAGATATCAGAACTGAGAACTGCATCTTCTCCGTTCTCACCCTCTCTTATTTACTTCTCTTGTACTTTTATAATTCTATTTTATTGGTAAAGAGAGGAGTAGTACTCCAGTACACTGTACATTCACTGCCACTAACTGTACTGTGGTACTGTCTCACACAACATCACCGTGCAAGTACCCTTTAGCTTTTAAGAGCAAAACCTGCCCCAATAGGGAGGGGCCTAGCTAGCTCCATTTACAAGGATTTATTGTCATATGTACAATACATGCAGTTTTTAGACAACGAAATTACAGTTTATTAAAACTCGGTTGTGTTAATGCGTGTTTTCAGGTTCCAGGAAATCGTGCCTCTGAACGCAGGGAACGTGCTTGGCCCGGAGGACAGTGGCCCAGCTGCCAAATGGCTTTCCCTCATTCGACGGGCCTTGAACACTGACAAGTTCGAGCAACGCCAAGACCACGACCCTGAGAATTCTCACTCTCATACCCAGAATTCCAACGACAAGACCACCAGGTTCAGCTTCTCGGAGTATCTTACCTTAGAGGACGAACTGAGCACTGAAGAATTTTCCAAATTGTCCCATGAAAACTCTCCTTCTTTGGCTTCTACAAGTGGGAGACACTGCAGCGGTCCACGTCATCAGCATCATCGACGACGCTATTGCCTAGCAGCAAGCAAACAAATGGTCGGTATCTTCTTGTGCGTGTGGGTTCGTTCCGACCTCTATAGACACCTTTCCAATTTGAAAGTGTCCTGCGTCGGTAGGGGCATCATGGGATATCTTGGAAACAAGGTTCATTATTTAATTTGGACTTATCATGTCTGCTTCCCCAGTTGACTCTAGAACCGTCTGATTGATCACTCACACTTGATCACACTTACCTTTTTCTTAATTACAGGGTTCTATATCGATTAGCATGACATTATACCAAACGTCCTTCTGTTTCGTATGTACCCACTTGACCTCGGGAGAGAAAGACGGTGATGAGGTGCGAAGAAACTTTGATGTCTCCGAAATCTTGAAGAGAACTAAGTTTTCTCATTCCTTCAATTCGACGGATCTTCAACTCCCTCCCGAGACCATCTTGCAACATGAGCAAGTCTTTTTTCTCTACCCTCAATTTATGCTTGAAACAGCACATTAGTTCACTGATCTTGGTTATTATTTCTGATTGGGCCTTTTCCTTCATTTCTGGTATATATGTGGCAGTAATATTGTGTGGCTTGGGGATTTGAATTATCGGTTAGCTTCTGGTTATGAGGATACGTGTGAGCTACTGGAGAAGAACGATTGGCTTGCACTTCTAGAGAAGGATCAGGTAAATTAACTGAGTCATGTCACTTGTTAATATCGTTTCTGAGCTTAAAAATATGTGTTTAGCTCTTCTTTCTGATGTTGGATTGACCATGATTGGCAGCTAAGGATAGAGCAGAGAGCTGGTCGTGTATTTGAAGGATGGAATGAAGGGACAATATCCTTCGCTCCTACTTACAAATACTTAG
>JANTPZ010014138.1:0-22942 GCA_025593235.1 Vachellia pachyceras
ACAACTCAAACAACATCAACAACAACATCAACATGCTCCTTCCAACAAGAGGAAGCATTTGCAACTAATAAATGGCTTTAAATCCCTCTTTTTCTCACTTTTCTCTCAAGAACCTTAGGTTATGAAACTTGAAAAAGAGAGGCCAAATCAGATTTTCAAACTATGGAAGAAGAAGAGGAAGTTGCAAGGATCATTTTCATGTATATCTCAAAGTAGCATACTTACTTACCTTGAGTTTCCACCCAACTTTTCCTCTTTTCCTTAGTCAAAAATGGCGTCACTTTCTCTCCAATTTTCTGCTGTTTTATGTCGTGGAAATGGGCTCGAGCTGACGGGAATTATTTGCTTTAATAAATCTCACTTAATTGATTTAAGGGCTAGGATTAAGTCTTGCAACATAAAGGTAATCTAATGGTTGTTATTAAGCTACACGAGGGACACTTGTTAGCTTCTCTTTAGCATTCAAAAAGCTGTCATGATGGCTGTAATGAAGGGTTAAAAATCTAGTTAGTCCAATTAAACTAGATCCCGTTCTGTTACTTTTACCGATTGCACTTTTTACCGGTAAACTTAACTTTATTCTGGTAAATATTTTTCTACTTTTCTGGAGATATTTTCTTCCTAATTTAATCTCCATACCTTCATCTTGAATATAACAAAATTATTATCCCCAAAATACCCTTTACTTTTCTTAAATTTTACATGATTAATTTATCATATCCAAAATCCCTGAAAACGTACAATAGGAGAGCAAAATTCTTTTAGGGCCTTGAAAAATACTACATTTTTCACTGATTCTCTGGCCCTTTTCCTTTTCCAAAATGCCCTCTAGATTGTCCAAAATTAATGTTTGAAGTAATTATATTTTGGGGATTTTTCCCAATTTTTGGGAAAAGCGCCTTAATCATACAATGGATAATAATTTTATTTAATACTATAAAATTCACTGTATTTTCCATATTTTTGTCTAAATTTTTGGGGAGCTCCTGGTTCCTTAAATAATTATTTTCTTCCCTTTTTTCCCTTCAAAATTCTATAAATAAAAATCTAGTCCGAATTTGGAAAATCCGTGATTTACAGTTGCGCTCCGTGAGTCGAGCTCTATTTGTTGGGCATCTGTAAATTTTGGTCAACAGTTGACTTTTGACTTTGACTTTGTCAAATGACCAAAATGCCCTTCCACTTTCTCATAATTACCATTTTACCCTTACTTTCTCTACTTTTTGCAAAATGACCATTTTACAAAGTCCCAGGGCATAAATGACAAGTGTAAAATGGTCATTTTGATTAAAAAGACCCAGGGCATAAAATGTCATCAAATAATAAGGACATTTCGGTAATTTGGTTAAAAGTCAACAAAAAGTCAAAGTTGACCAAAAATGTCAAAGTCAACCAAGGGTAAGTTTGGAATAAGAACAGTAGAACAAGTGAAGGCATTTTGGTAATTATGAGAGAAGTAAGAAAGGTAGTGGCATTTTCGTAATTATGGACAAAGTATAAAATGCAACGGCATTTTTGTAATAAAGGGTTTTTAGAGGACGGGAAGATAAAAATAATTAATCGAGGTAGTAGGAGTCCTCAAATGCCGGAGACTTGAACTGAGAAAAGTTTAGTTGGGTCATAAAATATTTAATAAAATAATTACTCGATATCCAGTGCCGACAGTTTAAAAGTACGGAGAACAACAGTGCCTGAAAACCCTGAAAAAGTATTTTCTTAGAAAATTTATTACGGAAAATCCCGAAAGAATTTTGAGGAACGGAAAAGGGCTGGAGCATTAGGGAAATATATAGAAATTTTCTATGCTCTTAAGCCAAATTGGCAGCCGGAAGCCCGTTTTGCGGTGTTGCATGCAAATCAAGGAGTCCTGATGAGTTACAAGGAAAACCCGATGATGCTTAGGGTTAAGGCATGGTGCCACCTAGGCAAGGAGGCCTAGGGAATGGCACCACATGAGAGAGAAAGTCTCCAGAAAATTTAAAAGGATAGTTAACTGAGTAAAGGTTACTTTACGGAAATGCGTGCCACCGGATCAAGTAACTGGACAGGCAGACACCCAGTCAGCCTAACCAAGCATTTTAGGGAAGTCAAAAGTCACTTATTTCCTATGAAATAAGAAGAGGACAAGTGGCACAATCACAACCAAGTATAGCTCAACTTGGTCCCCATGTTTCAATCTAAACGACACAAATTAAAAGAGGACACTTTAATAAGATATTCTCCTCTCTCTCTGTCTTCCACTCATTTCCATCCTCCCTCCTCTCTTCCCCAATTCTGGAATTTTCTCTCCTCTTCCAAGCTTCCAAGATGCCATTTTTGCTCCCATAAGGAAGAAGGAAGAGCTAGCACAAAAGGTAACTACTCAAGCTCTTAAATCTTCATCTTTTCTCAAGCTAGTAACCTTCTACTACCTTCCTCTTGATTTATTTTCTTGAATAAACCTCTATTTTAGAAGATGATGGCTAGGGTTTCAAGAGATGAAAATGGAAAAGAGAAGGGTTTTAAGGTAGTAAATGGTTGCAATTTCTATCTTGAGTAGTAAAGGCTAGCTTATGGTTATTGATGGTTGTTTTGAGTTGTAAAATTATGCGAAGCTCAAGATTATAGGGAGGTGCTGCCCAAATTTCGTTTGGCCTAAGGGGAGGTGTATTTGAGTTGATCAATGTTATGAAAAGGGGTTTTGGAAGTAAGAAAACTCATGGCTACATGAACAAAGTTGAAAAACTCTTTCTTCCCCATTTTTTCTATTTTCGGCCAAGCCAAGAAAAAAATAGGAGGGCTGTGTTTTTAAGTGTTTTTTTTTGGTTCCAATGGCTTTAAAATGATGTTTTGTGTAGGGTAAAGCTAAAAGATGGAATTTAGAAGCCTTAAGGGAAAACCAAGTATTGAACTTATAGGACTCTTGAAAAATAAAAAGGGGTTTTATGCGTTTTTGCAAGTTTTATGACATCTTGTTGGTTGTGTATTTATATGAATATCATGCTATGATCTTTAGGGTTTTAAGATCTCTAAGAGCATACTTGGAAGAGATCCAAGAGCACTTTGAAGTTTGAGTAAAGGAAAGCAAAGCAAAGGTAGCAAAACTACTAATCTCCTCTTATGTTGATGAAAATGACTTGTGAATGTTACATGAACTTTTATGATGATTAAAGTGCATGATTTGTGTATGAAATGTGACTTTTGTGCTATGGCCATAGGCATATTAAAGTAAAGTTTGATGTGTTACATGTTTATATGTTCATACACATGCTTTAAAATTATGTATGCACATTCATAATATTTTGATTATATGGTTTTGCTATTGGGATCCACAAATCTCATTCCCCACCAACTAACCATATAGTTGGAAGCTGAAGCATGGGTAAGCAAAAAGTTATAGATGAATGAAGAAGTTGCTCCTTGCTTGCATGGTTTTGTGTAAATATTTGAGCTGCTAACTCTCTTGAAATTGTTGTTGTGGTTGTAACCCAAAACCTCTACAAAAAGTATTATGTGGATATGCGATGAGATGCTTGCATGAAAATGGACTAAAACTACCAAGGAATGGTAACGGAATAATCATGCCTATTGGAGGTGGGTTAATGAACCAAAAAGAGGTTTTGGTGAATTTTAAAAAAATTGGTTTTCAAAGTTAAAGGGTTCCAAAGGACATGAAAAATGAATATGTCTCATGTGGCAGGGAAAAATAGTAAATGGACTCCAAATGAGTTTCCAGTCAGAAACTAAATATCCTAAGCTTTAAAATGATTTAAAATTTGTGAAATTTGGATGTGTATTTTGAGAGATATGATTTTCCAAAATTTAAGGGAAAAACTGGAATTGACCAATTGAATAGTAAATGGTTTCAGAATAAACTGATTCAAATGGGCAAGAATTGGAACCAGTGAATATTTTTTCCCTATAGATCACTTAATAAGCTAAATTTAGAAACTGGAACCACTCAGTTTCAATTTTTTGAGAATTAATTATGATTTCTCAAAGTTTTGCCATAAATCTGGAAAATGGGACAGTAAACAGTATTTGCGTTTTTGAAGAAAAAAGAAAAATTTTCAAGTTCACTAAAAAGGCAAATTTGAGTCATCTAAATCCGAATAGTGGTTCTAAAGTATGAGGAAATAGGGGGAAAATAGGAGGTGTTGCATTGTCCATTTGAAATCTTGAGGGTGAAAAATGTGTTTGAGTCATATGATGCTTGGATCATGTTTTGGAAGCAAGAATAGATGACTATGTGGAAAGAAAAATTGAGCAAACCAAACTTCCCTCTTCTTGCAGTTTTTTGAAAATTTGAAAGAAATAGAGGGAGTGAGATTTTGATGATTCTAATGCTTCCAATGGCTCTAAAATGATGTTTTGTGTAGGAAAAAAAAATAAGGAAGGGATTTGAAAAGCATTAGAGACCATAAAACCCAGTTTTGGAACTTGTAGGGTTCTTGAAAAGTTAAAGGGGATTTTATTGCGTTTTTGCAAGCTTTGTTGCATCTTGATGGTTGAATGTTTACATGGATATTGTACCATGATCTTTAGGGATTCGAGACCTCCAAGAGCACACTTGGAAGGGATCCAAGAGGATTTTGAAGTTTAAGTAAAAAGGAAAGCAAAGCTAAAGGTAGCATGACTACTAAACCAAGCTTATGTTTTATGAACTTTGTTGTGAATGGTGCATGATCTTTGTGATGAATGAAGTGAATGATATGTGTATGAAATATGACCTTGATTGCTATGGCCATATGCATATATAAAATTTAGTTTGAACATGTCGCATGTTGTATGAACATACACTTGTTTTAAAGTTGAAATATGCCTATTCACAATGTTTTTGTTTAATTAGTTTTGCTATTGGGATTCCCAAATCTCATTCCCCACCAACTAACCATGTAGGTGGAAGATCAAGCAAAGGTAAGGAAAAATTTATTGATGAATGAAGATGTTGCTCTTGTTTGCATGATTTTTGTATAAGTATATGAGTTGATAAACTCTATTTGAAGTTATTGTGATTTGTAACCCCTAAACCTCAACATGAAGTAGCATATGAATATGTGATGAAACATGCATGAAAATTGGTTAAAAGTACCAAGGAATGGTAAGGAAATAATCATGCATGAAAGAGATGGGTTAATGAACCAAAAAAGAGGTTTTGGTGAATTTTAAGAAAAGTTGGTTTTCAAAGCTAAAGGTTCCAAAGGCCCTCGTAAACTGACCAGATTCACATGGCAATAAAAATAGCAAATGAGATCCGATTGAGCTGAAATTTTGATTGATATAAATTTTGCAAAATTTTGATGTATACTTTAAGAGATATGATTTTACAAAATTAAGGGAAAAATCTGGAAAAAAACTAGAAGTGACTATTAGAACAGTGCACATTTTTGGAATGAACTTATTCAAATGGGCAAGAATTGGAACTAGTGAGTATTTTTTCCCTATAGACAACTTAATAAGACAAATTTAGAAATTGGAACCATTCAGTTTTTATTTTTCTATAATTAATTATGATTTTTCAAATTTGGGACAGAAATCTGGAAAATGGGCTAGTGAACAGTAACAACCTTTTTTTAAAGAAAAAGAAAATTTTTCAAGTTAACTAAAAAGGAAAATTTGAGTCATCCAAAGCCCAATAGTGGTTCTAAAGTGATCTAATATGAGGAAATAGGGAAAAATAAGAGTTGTCACACTTGGTGGTATCAGAGAAGATCAGATCATAGATTAATTAAAATAACATCAAAATTTTAGACATAATGGATCATGGGACCACAGTGATGCTACTTATGCATTGTTATTGCATTGGTTGATTATTTTGTGCTTGAAATATGTGAGTGCATTGCTTGAGTTACGGCTTGTGTTTGAATGATTAATTCATTTATATTTGGAAATGAATGAATGTGAATAGTTAAGCATGAGACATAATAGCCCATAAGTCCCACACATTCTAGAGACAAGATTGTACTTAGAGCACTCGATAACCAATGAGCCAGAAAAGATGCTGGTACGGGAGAAAGAACTCAGATAAAGAAGAGATTAAGATCCAAAATATGGATGAGACAGCTATAGAAAGAATCTTTTAGAATTAAGACAGAGAGGCCAATCACACTTGTAGAAGGGGAACTAGAAGCAGGAAGAGAATCCCGAATATACTCCATTTGGATTAGGATCCAATACCATGGTATCATCTTGAGATTCAAGCGTGATGCAGAGGCATTTCAGAGATTTAAGTTTAGATCATAAAGTTCATCCAAAAGAGATTGTTTATGGGAAATCCAGTTACCATGAATTTGATAGGGCATATCTGGAAATTGAATACTCGCCAAATTCCAGAACTATACTTCTCTTTGTGGATGAAGATGTGATTTGGCCTGAATAGAATGGGCCAGAGAGGCCATTGAGCTTGGCTAGCTTGTTGAAGGTGCAGCAAAGAATAGTAAATGGCCGTGGGCTTTGATGATGACCATTCTAATTGAAGAATAGTGGAGATATGCAGGAATCAGGATTGCAGAATTCCCCATTCCTGATTTCTAAAGTATGTCTAGACAAGTAAAAAGCCATAGTGTATGAAATATTCCCTGACAATGGAATTGTATAATGCTAAGCATGGAAGTTAAATTGTTATCCTAGTATGGCTGTTCATTTTAAAATATTAGGAGATCGAGATGGTAAGAAAATGCAAAACATATGATATAAAGGCAGATTAGTGGTCAGAATAAATAGAATGACCCAGTGCATGAAATTTTGCTATGGGTAAATGAACAGTAAGGGTTGATGGAACAACTAAGAGAACCAGGCTCATAAAGAACAAGAAAGGATAACAATCATATAAGCTACCATACAGGCAGCAGTAGTGGCAATTTTCACCATCAAGAACCATAAAGTTCCACAACTAGGACCAGTGATAGCCTCCTCTAGCTCCAATAAGGGCAGATAAAAGAGATGATGTCCAGTAATGGGTTAGTGAATCTAGTAAGCCTAACCTATTCATATTTGAAGGATCCCTGTATGTTCAAGTTGCAGAAAAGTGGAATACACGACCTGAAAAAATTTTCAAGGTGATGAGTTGCCCTTAGAAATAAAAGCCTAGCTAGCTATTTATAAACGGGAGCATGAGGTAGATAGATGATGATGGAATATAAAGCTGAAGATGTTTCCAAGATGGCTTTCCGGATGAGATACGGATACTATAAGTTCTTAGTGATGCCATTTAGATTAACGGACGCCCCTACAGTTTTCATGGATTACATGAATAGTATTTTTAGCGATACCCGGATCAATTTGTCGTAGTCTTAATAGATGATATCTTAATATACTCCCAATCTTTAGAGGAATATGAAAGGCATCTAAGAATTTAATTAACGATTTTGAAGGAAAAACATTTATACACTAAGCTAAGTAAGTGTGATGGCTGGTTATCAGAGTCCTAGGATACTTGATCTCTTAGGAAGGAGTTGATGTGGACTACGCTTAAGTAAAGGCAGTATTGAGACAGAATTGGCCTATGATAGTAACATAAGTGAACTTCCTAGGGTACCTGATCTCTCAGGAAGAAGTCACAGTAGACTACGCCCAAATAGGGGCAGTACTGAGATGGAATCTACCTATGATTGTAAATGAAGTCAGGAGCTTTCTAGGACTAGCGGGTTATTACTAATGTTTTATAAAAAAATTTTCTCGGATTGCCTTATAGCTAACTAAGCTCACTATAAAGAACCAGTCTTTTACGTAGGATGAGAAATGTGAGGCCAATTTTCAAGAGTTAAAGAGAAAGCTAACCTCGGCCCCTGTATTGATAATCCCTAATCTAAAGGAGATATATATGGTCTATAGTGATGCTAGCAAGCACGGATTAGGATGTGTTTTAATGCAACAGGGGAGAGTAGTAGCTTATGTATCTCGGCAGTTAAAGGCATATGAAGAAAATTACCCCACACACGAATTAGAGCTAGCAGCGATAGTTTACGCTCTAAAGATATGGAGGCATTATTTATATGGAGTAATCATCAAGCTATATTGTGACCTAAGAGTCTCAAGTATTTACAAGATCAAAAAGAGCTGAACGTGAGATATGGATTATGGATGGAATTGCTCAAAGACTATAACTACTAGATAAAATATTATCTGGGTAAAAGAAAATGTAGTTGCCGATGCATTAAGAAAAAAGATAACGTAGGTGGCTATGATCATAATGCAAGAGCAGAAGCAGGTATAGAATCTCCAAGATTGGGGAGTATTAAACTTGTTGTAGATAGAGCCTACTTGAGACAAAAGATAATAGATAAGACTAAATTTTACTTCTGAGATTGAGATGGAAGAGATGTTTAAGGAAAGAATCTTTGATAGTCCAGTAACATTTGAGGTTGGTATGCATCCTAAGCTATTAGTGAGCTAGGATATGATCGTGTACTAGATGAAATATGCTATCAGAGATAAAGTTTCATACATCAGAATCATTTAGAGGTTAAAATGAATTACAAAAGCAGGATGACAGGATAAAGTCCAGGATGAAATCTTATCTAGTGAATCTAATGCCAGAAGTAAATAGAGGAATAAGGTATGAACAGTTGAAACATGGTTATGATACAAAAGTGATGTATCGGGCTATATCTTATGATAGTTAAGTGTGATAATGAGTTGGGAAGACGTTGAATGATTTGTGGATAATGTCCTAAAGGAATTTGAAAGTAGACAGTACCAGAAGTACTGGAGCTGCTGAAAGGCTTCATGACTATTATAAGATAGATAATCTGTGACAAACACAGTAGCAGCAAGTTCAGTAACCACAACAGATGTCCCAACATGAACCAGCCTAAGTTTAATAGTAATAAAGGCATAGCACTAGAAGCAAAGTTGAGGATACTTCGTGGTGAACTATCTACTAGTATATAGGCTTAAATCTTTGTATGACAAAAGATTCCTATGAGAATAAATTGCAAAGTTGAAAGGACTATGGGTGGATTGGTCAAGGAATCTTAAGAGCTACTAGAAGGAAAGTAAGGTAGCACATCATAACGGTATAAGTGATGAGAAAGAAGTGACTAAAGGCAAGTAATACAAAGTTAGGGGTACCTTAAAAGATGCAATTTAAAAAAAAAGTGATATTTGACTATGTTTATAGGCATCGTAGAAGGGTGTGCCCTCAGGCCTAATACGAATGTGAGAAGTGAAAATCTCATCAGTGAATGCCACTGCTAATTGAATAAGAAAGCTAAAGAAGGTTCCCTGAATGGGACAAGGTACGTTGTGTATGAGAAGAGGAAGTACTCAACAGAAAGCATACCAGAGAATGCTTTGCCAAAAAGTATGTCTTTAAAGTTTGGGACTACGATTTTTCCTATGCCATCGCTGTAGTTAGGCATATGATGATTAAAATCACCACAGTTAGGTGAGCCACTTCTTGATAGGCAGCAAGAAAGGCAAACCCTGATAGATAGGGATACGTGGGACTAATTACCCTAGCACAAGGCAAGATACTTCTTGAGAGACGGGGAGAAAAGCAAATTCCTGATAGATAGAAATAAATAAGACTCCAATGGGAAACCATTGTGTGCTTTCTATATTATCCCATTAGAAAGAAAAGAGTAACAGTAAGGCATGTGGAGTAAACCATTCCTAATATGAAGAGAGAAAGAATGAGCTAATGGCAGTTAGGGATAGAATTCCCTAAAAAGGTTTAGGTACCAGATGAGCTAATGAGAAGAGCATAATGATAATCCTCTTTCTTTGTAATGTATTAGTAAAGATTAAAGAAGTAGTAAGGATTGATGAATCCTGAGATATAGCAGATTAGCATAGAACAGACATTAAAGAAATTAGCTAAAGGAAAGAATCAATGTCTAAGAATCCAAGAAGCATAGCAAGAAGAGGTGTGGCCTAAGAAGGTTGAGCTAAGAGGCATGGAAAAAAAAAAGATAAGTTCTAGAAAAGTGCTAGAGCAATAAAAAGGAATAATTAAGATCTCAGAAAACAGTGTTGGTTTCTATGGTTAGTCTTAGGGAATTATCAGTCTAGTTATTATTGAGAATAGATAACTTATTCTTAACCAATGTTCCATGGTATAAAGGTTTCTAAAGATCAAGGATGACTCCCCTAGTGATCTTATGAGGCAAGGATCTGGGACCAAGCTTACAGAATGGTGCTGATGAGCACAAGGTCATAATGGACCTCAATAAAGGAGCCTATAAAGAGGCTCAGAGTCAGAAGCATGATTCTGCTCTTAGAACACGAGAATGAGATGACCAGGAATGGGCTCAAGATAAGAAAATGTCCTCATGATGGATAGCTAGTACAGAGAGAGTACCCTTGACTATTTCCTTAGATAAGCCAGATGTCAATTAGAGTGAGCTTATTCCAATCCCCAAAACGGTAAATTAAAGAAAGGTAAGTATAGAGTAGAGCTGTAGGTCCTGAATAAGTTATAATTATGCCAGCTAAAGAGTACAATGAATCGAAGAAGCAAAGAATGTTAGAAAGTTTCAAAGATTGGAACTTAAGGCCTCCAGCATAAACACGAGTAGATAATCATGAGGCTAGTCAAATGATGAGAGATTTAGATCGTAAAGTAAAAGTTTCTTTGAACGATGAAAGCATCAAAGAGCTAAGGGAAGTAAGGGATCTTAAAAGTTCCCTACTGTAGTGCTCAGATGTTGAAATGCTAAAGTTTAGTAAAGAATGTTATATCTCTCCAAAAGCCTATTAAGAGGTTGTGGCTTGAAGAAGAGAAGGAGAATAAGAAAAGCCCTTTTTGATTATATGAACTCACTAAATAATGAAAGAAAAGGACTAAAATAAGATGCAGAAAGTGTCAAATAAAAGGACTAAATAATGAAAGTTAAGGGTAAAGATGCAGAAAGTGTCAAATAGCCAAAGTTAGCAAATAGTAAGGCTAACTAAAGGAGATGGCCACTGAATGTGAGGCATCAAGTAAGATTTACCTTAGGAATTTTTTTCTTTAAAAAGAAGGATCAATTAT
This sequence comes from Vachellia pachyceras, assembly GCA_025593235.1. NCBI lineage: Eukaryota > Viridiplantae > Streptophyta > Magnoliopsida > Fabales > Fabaceae > Vachellia > Vachellia pachyceras. The sequence continues at coordinate 10,955 of JANTPZ010014138.1, forward strand.
AAAAGGTCAAGAAACCTTAACAAAGGAAGAAATTGGCAAGATTATGAATAACAATTGAATGGCTAAGAAGAGAAAGCCAATAGAGATGTGATTAATGAGTAAGTCAGCCATGCCAATAAGAAAAGATGACCGTTTAAGTTAAGGATGGAGATCATATATCTTTAAAAGATATCGCTAATAATGAAGATCAGGTCAGTCTTCAAGGTTAAGAAGTTCAGCAAAAGAGATGTGATGAGAACATTAAAGCTAAAGACAATAGCTATTGTTTGGTCTTACCCCCCAAAAAATAAGTCAAATGTGCCAGGAATTTCCTTTTTCCCAGCTAAAAAGTGATCTAGCAAGAGCTAGTATATCAGAGAAAGTTATGTGGGGAAACTGAATAGAAGATAAGAGCTAAGATTTAAAGTCATTTAACTCGAACGTGTAAATATTGAGGACGAAATTTATTTTTAAAGGGTAAGGAAATGTAATATCCCAAATTTTGTCAACTGAAATAAATGCCAAACTGATAAAGTACAAAAGGATTTAAGACTCATAGATAAGGAAAAATATAATGGAAAATGCCTAGAGGAAAGAAAGATCATAATTGACTAAGTCTCTAGTCTTGAGAATTTCAAGTAGAAATGACTAAAGGGCAAAATGGTCATTTAGCCAAAATAATAAGGGTAAAATTGTCATTTTGAATAAAAGGCCTAGGATGCAAATGTCATCAAATAATAAGGATATTTTGGTAATTTGGTCAAAAGTCAACAAAAAAGTCAAAGTTGACAAAAAATGTCAAGTTGACCAAAAATGTCAAAGTCAACCATGGATAAGGTTGGAAATAAGAAAGAGTAGAAAAAGTGATGTCATTTTGGTAATTATGAGAGAAGTAAGAAAGGTAGTGGCATTTTTGTAATTATGGGTAAAGTATAAAGATAATGGCATTTCTGTAAATTAAGGGATTTTGGAGGTCTGGAAGACTGAGAAGTAATTATTTGAGATAGCAGGTGTAATATCCACAAATTCCAGCAATTGGAAATGAAGGCTAAACTAATAGTTATGGGTTGAGTTAAGGCCCATAGTAAGAAATATAGAAAAAGAAAATGCCTATGGATAAGGAGGATAATGAGCGATGAGGTCCCTAAGTCTTGAGAATTCTAAGTAAAGATGACCAAAGGGCAAAATGATCATTTGGTATAAATGATAAGGGTAAAATGGTCATTTCAATTAAAAAGGCTCAGGTCATAAAATGTCATTAGAAAGTAAGAACATTTTGGTAATTTTGTCAAAAGTCAACGGGGAAGTCAAAAGTTGACCAAAATGTCAAAGTTGATCAAAAAGTCAAAGTTGACCAAAATGTCAAAGTTGTCCAAGGGTAAACTTGGAATTAAGAAAGAGTAGAAAACATAATGGCATTTTGGTAATTATGGCAAAAGTAGAAAAGGTAGTTGCATTTTGGTAATTATGGGAAAAGTAAGATGAGTAATGGCATTTTCGTAGATAAGGGGTTTTAACGATCCAGATGACCGTGGTGTAATTATTTGAGGTAATAGGAGTCCTCAAATGCCAGAGAACCCGAACTGAGAAAAGTTTAGTTGGGTTCTAAAGTATTTGATAAAATTATTATCCAGTATCAGTAAAGGTAGTTCCTTAGCTCGGAGGACAACAATACCCGAAATCCCCAGAAAAAGGATTTTCTTAGAAAATTAATTACAGAAAATCAAGTAAAGAATTTTGATAAACAGAAAAGGGCTAGAGTATCAGGGAAAATTCTAGTAATTTTTCATGCCCTAAAGTCAAATTGGCCGCCAAAAGCATATTTTACGGTGTTTTGTCGGAATCAAGGAACCCAAATGAATTACGAGGAAATCTAGGGGAATTTTGGGAATAAGATGGTGCCTTATTCATGAAGGAAATATGGAGATGAAACGAGGAAGAAAATATCTCCAGAAAACTAGATAAAGGATTTACCAGAGAAAAGTTACTTTTACCGAGGGTAAATAGTAACTAAGCAAGTAACTGGATAATAACTGGATGGTAATGGGATTAGTTAGTCTAACCAAGTCTTGAAGGAGAAGCTAGAGTGTAATGATGACAACTTTTTCACTCTCCACAAGAGCTTGACAAGTGGCAAGATCTTAATCATTCAAGAGGAAACTTAGCCATTACGTCTTAATCTTAGCCATTCATTATTTTGTGAAGGGATTTAATTAGCTAAACCTCCATTTTCTCCTCTCATTTTCGTCACCTTCTCCCTCTCTTATGGTCTGAAATTTTCTCTCCCTCCCAAGCCAAAGAATACACCATTTTTGCTCTCAAGAGGAAGAAGAGCAAGCTCACAATAACAAGGCAAGTCTTAAGCAACCAAACTCTTTACATTTTTCTACTCCTTGCAACCTCTTCTATCATTTCATTGGTTTGTTTTCTTGAATAGAGCCCTCTTTTTGAAGATAAAATGTTAGGGTTTCAAGAAAAAGAAAATGGAAAGAAAAGGTTTTAGAGGTAGTAATAGTTGCAAGTTCTTTATTGAGTAGTAAAGAGTAGTTTGATATATGTTGTTGGTTGTTGTGGAAATTTTTGGAAACCCTAAGTGTATGGGGAGGTGCTGTAAATTTGGAAACTTGAGAGGGAAAGATGTATTTGAGTGGCATAATGCATGATAAGGATTTGGAAAGTAAGAATATACATGTATATGAAAAGAAAAGTTGAAAAATCCAAACTTCCCTCTTTTGTACAGATTTTTGAAAAATTAAAAGAAATAGAGGGAGTGGGATTTTGATGATTATAATGCTTCCAATGGCTTTAGAATGAAGTTTTGTGTAGGGTAAAAGTAAGAAAAGGATTTGGGAAGCATTGGAAGTCAAAAGAACAAGTTTAAGTGTTATATGGGTTCTTAAAAGAGCAATTAAGGGAATATTGCGTTTTTGTAGTTCTCTTGCATTGTTGATGGCTTGAACTTGATGGTCATATTCTTGTATGATGTTTAGGAACTTAAAACATCGAAGAACTTGTTGGAAAAGTTATCAAGAGAGCTTTAAAGGTTAATGAGAGCTAAAGGAAAAGGTAGCGAAACTACTAACTTTGAACTACTGTTTTTATGATCTTGTTTGTGAATGGTGCATGACTTTGTGATGAATGAACTAAATGTTATGTGTATGTTATGTGACTTTGATTGTTATGGCCATATGCATGACATTATATAGTGGAACATGTCACACGTATTTTGATCTTACACATATGATAAAAGCAAGTCATGCACATTCACAAGTTAGTTAGTTAGTTTTGCTATTGGGATTTTCCAAAATCTCATTATCCCCCAACTAACCATTCTAGGTGCAAGTTCAAACAAGGGTAAGGAGCAAGTGGAATAATGATTGAAGGTGGCATAATGATATGATTTTGTTTATGGAGTTATGTAAAATGATTGGAACTTATGTTTAAGTAAAATATGTAGTCAATAAGTGTTAAACTCCTACATGACAAATGTGTAATTATATGTACATACATGCATTATCATGAGCAATTGAGTTAAGCAAGTTAATCATGTATGAAGAGGAGTTTTAAAATGGTAAAAGAGCCTTACCAATTTTTTAGAAAGAAAGGTTTGAGAAAGAAGGGTTCCAAAAACCCTTGAAACTACCCAATTTTTAAGTAATGATGAAAAATAGAAATGGGGTCCAAATGTCACGAATTTTTCCAGTTAAAACTATGCATCCTAAGCTTTAAAATGAGCCAAATTTTGCTAAATTTAGATGACCAGATAAAGATTTACGATTTTCCAAAATTTAAGGGAAAACTTGGAAGTGACCATTTGAATAGCGCGTGTTTTCGGAATAAACTGATTGGGCAAATTTTTGGGCCAATGAGTATTTTTTTCCTTATATATCACTCAATACACTAAATTTAGAAATTGGAACAACTCAATTTCTATTTTTCTAGAATTAATTATGAATTTTCAAAGTTGAGCAATAAATATGAAAAAGTGACAAGTGAACAGTAACAATGTTTTTTTTTCATTTTGAAAATTTCTAGTTCACTATTTTTGGTCACATTTTTTATATCTAAGGCCCTAGATTGGTTCAAGAGTGATCTGATATGAGCAATTGAGGGGGAAAATAGGAGGTATTAGACTTGGTGGTATCGAAGCAAAGGTTTTAGTCTTGTTATGTTTTGACGATGCCTTATGCATAATTATTGTTGTGTGAATTATGCCTTGTTTATGCATAATGCTAAGTGCTTATTTGATTGGTTTGTGACTTATGCTTACTGCCTTGTTAGTTATGCTTGATTAAATGTTGATATATATATATCCATATATTGGAATGAATAAAGTAGAGTAGTCAAGCATGAATGACCAAAGCACAAGAAGTCAAATAAACCTATTAACAAGGTATCAAAGGTAAGTTTGTACTCAGATCACTTGGTAAACCAATACGATCCATATGAGTATGACCCAGAACCAGTAAGCTGGAAGAGATGCCGGTACTAGAGGAAGAACTCCCGGCAAAGAAGAGATTAAAGTGTGCTACATGAATGATGTAACTAATTGAATCACTTTTTAGACTGAGCCAGAGAGGCCAATCATACCAGTAGTAGAAGAGGATACAAAAAGGGGTAGAGAACCCCGAATATATTTCATCTGGATCATGATATGATGGTAGGATCTCGAGATTTAAATAAGAACATGCAAATCTGCAAGGGCGAGATTTTCATCTAGCATGGATCGAAAAGGCCAGAGAGGCTTCTGAAGTGGATCAACTAGCTTTAGATGCTGTCGAAGATAGGGAATGTTTGTGGGCTTGGAAACCAAGCATTCCAGATGCTGAACTGTTGAGGCATATTAGAGTAAAGATTATAAGAATGAAATTGAGTTGGGTAGTTGTTGATGAGGTTGTGGCCAATGATGTAAGCATCAAAATGGTGCAGTGAAATTGCGGAAAGTACTAAGAGTACTAAAATTGTTTAAAGCCTCAAGATTGCCATGAGTATAGTGGATAGACTGTAAGAAGCATAGTAATAGCTGTAGCCTTTGTTATGTTGCAGTAGCCACAACAAATGTCCCAACTTGGATAGCTAATTCTAATGACTAGTAAGAGTTGAAAAGGCATAGTACTAGCAACGGAGTTTGAGAATACTTCATAATGAATTATCTGCTAGTATATAGGCTTGAATCTCTATGTGATAAAGGATTCCTATGTGAATAAATTGTAAAATGTAAATGACCATGGAAGGATTGGTCAAGGAATCCTAAGAGCTACCAAATGGAAAGTCAAGAAGCTATCATAATGATGCATATGATGAGGAAGAGAGAAAGATAACATATGTTACACCTGGAGACAGTGAAGATAAATTCTTCAGGACTTGAGGATGCCTTGAACATTGAAGTCGATTTAGTGATATTGTAATATATATTTAGGCATCAGAAAAGGTGTAAGGCTCAGGTCAAATTGAAAAGTGAAATGAAGTTTTATACCTACTAAATACCGCTGCTAAGTGATTAAGAGGCTATGAGAAGTTCCTGATTGGAACAAGATATGTTATTGGATTATAAGAAGAGGATGTACCTAACAAAAGTATGCTAAAGGAAATTTAGCTGGCAAGCATCCCTCTGGTTTTGGGGGTGGTGATTTTCCTATGCCAGAATATTATTGCCATGGAAGGGCATGTTATTTCTTGATAAACAAGAAGGATATGAGACAGTTGCACATGAGGTGCTTCTCTTCCCAATAGTTTAGGACAGTTGCATATGAGGTGCTTTTCATCCCAATAGTTTGGGACAGTTATACAAGTGGTCAACTGATTGAGTTTTATTTGTATTAGTTTTCTACTTGAATTTCTAGTGTCTTAGAGTCAATTTTAGCCCATACATTCCTTTTTTGTGCTTAATTTGAGATTAGAAGTTATTAATTTGTATTATTGTGATTTTGGGTACATATGCCATGAATAATGATGTATTGTGCTTAAATTCCATCATGAGCAAATGATACTGCCAATATTTGCTATTTCATTTTAGGAACTCTATACAAAAGGCAAGAGGAAGCAACTCTAGAGCATTTTGCCACGGCGCAATTGAAAGTTCGCCGCTGCCAAAGTTCAATTAGCAGGCATGAACTCTCATGAGAGGTTCACCACGGTAAAACCTTCAAGTTTGCCGTGGCGAATATAACCCATCAGCACCAGAATTTTACTCCACATGGAAAATAACCCGACCAAACTTTAGAGTCTGACCTAGAATGGTTTATTCAATCCATTTAGAGTATTTTCATGGAGAGGACGAAGAGAGAAGGGAGGCAAAGACACTAACCATATCCTTTTTTTTCCACAAACACAAAACCCTACTCGATTTTCATCACTATCTATCCATTTATCATGCCTCAATCATCCATATGTATCTCGACTCCATCATCCATGAGGAGATGAGCTTCTCCATTCTCTTCAAGATGAAGTAAGAAGTTCGAAGTACCGAAAGGGGAGTATTTACTTTCAATCTGTATTTACATTATAGATTACTTGGATTCGAAGTTAGACTTTATAATTTGTGTGTAAATGCTTGGTCTCGGTTGAGCCAAACTTGGATTATTGTGTATTGAGTTGTTTTGTGATTGATAAAGCAGAATGGAGTTCATTTTGCCTATTCAATGAAATCTTGTTGTTCTCTTCTATCATCCTAGTTGTGCTTGGTTTTAGAGTCAACAATGTATGGAGTTGATTTTGTCACTTTACGATTTCCATACACACACTAAGTGGTCTTAAAGGATTTCATGGAATGGAGTTCATTGTATGAGATTTTTGACCCAGCGAGTTGTTGGGGTTTTTAATTACGAAACTTAGTGCAAAATTCTATGCTTTCCATAATCCTTTGTGAACTATGATGGCATAATTTGTTTTCAAGAGGAAACCACCATATCATATCATTTTCACTTTCAAATTTGCTTTTACCCTCGCTCTTTCCCAGAAAATACCATAAACAAGTTTTCTTTTGTAATTAGTTTAGATACATAGCATAATTTGATTAAAAACCAATTGCATTTGATCACAAGCATAATCACAAGCTAAGGATTAGTGGTACGCAATAGTAGCTTCCGGAGAGAACGACCCTGTGGTTGTTACTGTACAATCCTTGGAAATCACAACTAATATTCCTGATCCATTTTTAAAGCTAACCAGCGACCTAAGTTTACAATTTATGGCTTAGTCGGATCAAGAATTTGGCGCCGTTGCCAGAGAAGCTGTAACACACCTTAACCTTGCCTTTAGCTTCATTTTATATCATTATGGAACCATTCTTGGGCCTTGAATAGCTTAAAAAGTTAAAAGAAATCAAATATGAAAATTTGATTTTAAAAGTAACTATTCATCAAATTTTGGCCCAACTTTGAAAATTCATAACTAATTCTAGAAAATCAAAATCGAGTGGTTCCAATTTCTATTTGAAGCTTATAAGTTTCTCTATAAGGTAAAAATACTCATTGAGATATTAATTTGCCCAATTGAAACAGTTTATTGCGCAAAGATGTACTGTTCATTTGGTAATTTTTCATTTTCCCCAGGTTTTTCTGTGATTTTCTTCCAACTTTGGAACATCACAACTTTTCATATAAAAATCCAAATCCGATGTTATTTAGCTCATTTTAAAGCTTGTAACATGAAATATTTTTCTGAAAAATGTCATCTCATTTGGAGTTCATTTGCCTATATTCACATTAACCCAAAGCTGCTGACTTGGTAAGCTTATTAAATTGCTTTCAAGAAAAATGGCCATTTGAAATTCCTTCCTGTAGGCATGCTCATTTCTAACCTCATTTGATCATGATTAATCAATCATTTGGGAATACTTAAACCATACTTTCACTACTCCTTGGCTATCATACATGTAGGAGTTTAATTTACATAAATACAAAATCCTCAACATAATCATAATTTCTACAAGCAATATCATCATAATATGCCACCTTCTATCACCATAAACCTTGCTCTTACCCTTGCCTGAACTTGTACCTAAAATGGTTAGTGGGGGAGGGTGACATTTCAAGGAAATTCCACAAGCAAACACTCTAATAATACATCTACGTGCATGATTATTAACTCAAAATAAGTACGCCATGTAATAAGAACAATCAATAATGTATTCATCAAGTCAAGGAAATCATTGCATAACAATCATCATGCTTTCATACAATCAAGGTTTCGTAGAACAAACATAGCAATTAACATATATATAATCACTTCAAAGTAGATGCCAAATTTAGGAGTGTTGCTACCTTGTCCTCTTAATTTATCTTTAGCTTGAATGCTCTCTTTATTACTTGATGAACTAATTCCTTTCACCAAACCCTTACCTACACAATTCACAACATTATGGCCATTAAACACAAGCCATTTCCAAGATAAAAATCAATGTGAATCTCCCTAAATCATCCTCTTGAACTTTATAAGCCTTAAGACTTTAAACTTGTCTATAATGTTTTCCAATGCTTCCCTAAACTTGTGGTCACCTTTACCCTACACAAAAACTCATTTTAAGCCCATTGGAAGCATCGAAAATCATCAAAAGAACACTTCTTCCCCAAATTCAAGAACTGGCCGATTGATTTTTCCAACTTCTAACACTTATGCCATCATATTCTTGATTTCATGCTCATTTTCATGGATGGTATAGCTTGATTTTAACTTGTTAGTGTAGGACTTGACGAAGAGGGGGTGAATTGGTCAATTTAAAAAAGTAAATTGAAAATTATAATATTAAAACAATTTCACCGAGCTGAGTGATGAGCAGATGAACACGAGAAATTTATAATGGTTCGGTCCTTCTGACCTACGTCCAGTCCTCAGAGCTCCTCTGAGAATTCCAAATCCACTATCAACAGGAAACAAGGCCAATAATGCCTTTATAACGAAGATTTACACTCCCCCTCTTTATATGTAATAAAACAGAGTCTCACGCTCTCTGTTTTCTAATAAATTCATAGCCCAATTGATTCAAGGTCCCAACCTTGAATTTCTCTCAGATTCATAGAAGGTAATGCTCAAAGAAACTCTCTCAAAGAGTAGATAGCAACTGAGGCTTGGAGAGAATATTCAATGATTTACAGAGAATGAAGATGAAAGCTTTAAATGCATGTAAATATTGTTCTTCTATTCTCCGTAATGAATGGTTGGTCTTTTATAAATGAGAAGTAATAAATTTGCCGTTAGAGACATTTAAGTGTCCGTTACTCCCATCAACCAACTCTTCGTCTTCACCATTAATGCTGTAATAAATGCTTCTGAGTAACGTGGGTGACGAAGGCTTGAATTATGCAATATGTCTGTGAGCATAGCTTTCTCTTTCTATCATCCTAGGCTTCTGCGTTTATGAAGGCAGGTGAAGTTCAAACGTTGTTAGTCACGAATAAGGAAAGATGCAGAGCAGGTGAAAAGCTGTCAGAGAGAGAGAAAATAGCCGTTGAAAAACAATACTCGAGTGTTGATTCGTAGTACTCGAGTGTTAATCAATTGTTTTGAATTTATAAAACGATACTTAAGTGTTTTATGTCAATGCTCGAGTTTCACAAACACTTTTGAAATTGCTTGAGTATCATCTGAGAGTATTGCCGAAGATTTTCAAATTTAGTGTAAATACTCGAGTGTTGAAATTCTTGTGCTCGAGTGTTAGGAATCCTTTCAGCTGATACTCGAGTATTCAGAAGGAAACTTGAAGTGAAATTATTTAAAATGTCACAATACTCGAGTGTTGAAACCATAATACTTGAGTGTTGTTACTTTTCTACCATTACTCGAGTGTTTAGATGGAAGTGTTGTGTCTTTGAAGAAATAGTGCTTGATACTCGAGTATTCAAAAGTCAATACTCGAGTGTTGTCAACACTTTCACCTAATACTCGAGTGTTGTGCTTGAAGTGTTGTCTTTCATTTGAAAACTTTGCCCGATACTCGAGTGTTGAGAACAAGCACACGAGTGTTGTCAACACTTCCTCCACAAGTGTTACGCTTCAAGTTCAAGAATTTTGACTCAATACTCGAGTATTCAGAACTTAATACTCGAGTGTTGCCAATACTTTCATTTGGAACTCAAGTATTCTGCTTCAAGTGTTGGGTACCTTTTTGAAAATAAAACCCGATACTCGAGTATTACAACACAATACTCGAATATTGTCAATACTTCAACACAATACTTGAGTTTCATAAGAAAGTATTCTGATCTTAACACCATTACTCGAGTGTTTCAAAACATCACTCGATTGTTTGCAACACTTCATCTTATTACTTGTTTTTCAATCAAATTGTTGATTCGTAAAAACATTTTAACTCAAAAATAGAGAAGGCACTATTTTTGTGGAGCAATTATTGACCCGTGAGGCAATGGGGGAAATTGCTCAACAGTTATGACTATGAAATTATGTATGTTATGATTGATGCGCCAGTAATGCGCTAAGCCGGAAAATTGGGGCAGATGATTATGATTCTCACATGGGAGTAAGGCGGTCTGATGATATTTTAGACCGGAGTTGAATGGGGGAAATTATATGTATGACTTGATGAGTTTGGCTCACTCGGATTATAAATTGTATGACCGATGAGGTCAGCAAGGCTCAAAAAGATAATTGCTTGAGTTACTCTGTTCAGACTTAGTTGAGCCTTGGGGAAACAGTGAATTTTTATAAGATTCCTGAGGGAATAATAGAGTTCAGAAGCAAATATTATATCACTCCAAATCCTACTCTAAGATAGTAATTGTCAGACGAAGCTTATAAGAGTAGGTACACTATCCATCCAGAAATGACGAGGAGGTATCCTAAAATGAGATAACTGCTGGTGGCTGAGGATGAAAAGAAGACATCATTGACTATGTGATAGGATGTCTTATCCATCAGAAAGTGAAGATAGAGTAATAGAAGCCATCGAACATATTGCAATCTCCGTCGATTCCATAATGGAAGTGGGATAGTGTTGTAATGAATGAAATGCTGAATTATCAGAAACGTAAATCCCCATTATAATGGATAGAGCTTAAAGTGAGAAGTTCAATACAAAAGTGTATGAAACTATTCTACCATTTGACTTTACTCCCGAATCTGAGCTTTGTCCCTGATGTTTTGTACGTTTCCTACTTAAAGAGGATTGACATTTGATGAATTTTATAGGAAATTGAAAAGGGAAAGAAAGCCATATAACTAAATTTAGTGGTACAAGGTATGTAAATTTCGAGGACAAAATTTATTTTTAAGGGGGTAGAAATGTAATATCCATAAATTTTATGCTAGTTGAAATGAATGCTAATCCCATAATTAGAAAATGAAAAGAGAAATCAGGGGTAGATAGCTCATAAAGAAAGGAAAGTTATAGCCAGAAATTGTAAAGTTAGAACTGGCTTGGTTTATGGAGTTTCGAAAGAATTCCAAAGCTAAATATAATTGCCCTAGAGTAATGTTAGGATGAGAAATTTATAGAAAATGACTTAAAGGTCATTTAATAAAAGACCAAGGGCATAAAGGTCTTTTAGTATTAAAAGTAAGGGCAAAATGGTAATTTTGCAAAAAAGTAGAAAAAGTAAGGGCAAAATGGTAGTTATGAGAAAGTAGAAGGGCATTTTGGTCATTTGACAAAGTCAAAGTCAAGAGTCAATCGCAAAAATTTACAGATGCCCAATAGACAGAGCTCGACTCGCGGAGCGCAACCGTGAATCACGGATTTTCCAGATTCAGACCGGATTTCCGTCTATATAATTTTGAAGGGCGAAAAAGGGAAAAATAATTATTTAAGGTATCAGGAGCCCTCCAAAAATTTAGGGAAAAATATGAAAAATTGGATAAGCCCAACCAGATTTTTTTTGTCATCCCATGTGCAGCCATCATTACACCTTTATGTCATCCAATAAGAAGCAAGCATTTGTCCCTTGTGTGGCACAATATCATCCCTTGGATTTCACTTATGTTGCAACATGAAATCCTAACCTTCCATTCTAATAATGCATGATTTATTAATTCCACAAATTCCCTCCATTTCCC
>JANTPZ010014139.1:0-19687 GCA_025593235.1 Vachellia pachyceras
TCAAAGTCCTAAATACTCATCCATGCAAAAACAGGTAGAGACTATCATCAGACCTTGGTTTCGCAAGCAGTAACGTCATAGCGAAAAAGCCCTCTCTGTGAACGATCTTCCCACTACCATGAAATGGCAAACAACTTCACACAACATGATAGTACAAGTACTGAAAACTGAAAAGGAACATAGTATGGTAATCGATCTTCAATACTTCGCCATCAACATTCACAATTACCTCTCCTAGAATGAGCGAGTCAAGAAAAGCCACTGGGGGCTCCCTGCGTTCCTGTTCAGACACGTCCTTTCCGTTAAACTTGTGAAGCCTTTTGAATGCATACAAAGGAAGTTTGGCATCTGTTTAAAAAAAAAACCCTCAGATGAGCCAAAAACCCATTTTAAAATAGCATACATCAATAAGCTGAAATTTAACTCGCAGAATTCAAGCACAGAGAATCTCGACATATACCTTCAATGCAACATTCTTTGAGGCAATTAGGACCGCAGCCCCCAGTACGGCGAGCAGCCTCTCCTGCATCCTCTTTCTGATAATTTGAAACTACGGTGGGAACTCTCTTAATTCTCAACATCTTGTCTTTTTTTTCAGTCAGATTAAAACCAAGCTAGACGATAACCAGAAGTCTTCAAGGAGATCTTATAGCTTTCATAAACTTACCTAAGGAATCTCAAGTACTACTAAGGCCTAAACTAATTATGCCACTACCAATGAAGAGAAGGAGAAAGCACCACCGCCAGCGAGGAAGAGAAGGTCAGAAGGGCTGCCGCCTTCGGAAGGCAATGCACCGCGCCCGCCGTGCGGCGCAGGGTTGGTCACGATCACACAACCCTTCCGTTGAACAGAACGGACATGAATGAGAAGCCGAAAATCTCTGAGAATAGCCGTGATGTCTACAACGCGTCAACACCGGGTTTTATCCCCACTGAATAATAGTGCCTATCGATTTCTCTCCTCTTCCTATGAACCACAGAGAAACCAAACACAAGGCAAGCCACGAATTTCCCCGGCGACGCAAATTCTCCCTATCCGGGCCTGTTACGCAGAACCCAGATGGGAAATCGTAGCGAAAAAAGGCAGAAAGATGCAGGGCAAGTGAGGGAGCGATCTGAGTTGTATTGATAACGCTGGAGGATGAGAGGAAGAGGAGGAAGGGGCGTTGGTTTTATAGACAGGATGGGAGAGACGGGATCGTAGGCTGTAGATGTGGTCGTGGTTTTGCCTCGAAAGCAAAACCAATTCTGGTTGGCTCGGGTTTGATCGGGTCGGGTTAGGCCGGAGGGAGGCAAAACTGTTCGCTTTCAAGATTCAACTTTCTACATTCAACTTTTGAGGTCACAGGAATTTGGTGGGTTCAGATTCCTCGGGACGGGACGCCCAATGACGACAATCAGTCGCCGTAAGGTGGACCTGGCAAACTTAGTCCAATTTGTGGACGAAAGAGGTGGTGGAAAAAAAAAAACAATTAAACTAGCGAGTCGTAAAAATATTTCCTTAAAATTCATTAGTTAAAAAGGAAATCAATTCATTAGTTAAATTCGTGCCATGTAAAAAAATTAATATACTTTGTCATTCATAATTATAAGATTAAAATTAGTTATTTTTTTAAAAGCATTTAAATCCTTCTAAATATACATTTTTACTCCTATTTATAAGTATGTCGAAGCTTTTTCTATTTATTTATCATATCATTAAATTTTTGTGTAAATGCATATATTTATCATTTATTTGTCAACATGCCAACTTTCTTTTCATGAGATATAATCCATACTCACTTTAAAACCATTAACTTTATCATAGTTACTTTCAACAGTATTACCTTATTAACAACATTAAATTTTAACATCATAATAATTTGTGCTCTCGCTATTCTTGTTAAATATTGGCAAAAAAAATTTAATATTAATAAAAACTGTCAAGGGTTCTTATAAAAAGGAATACATTTTTTATAAAGTGGATCTCATGAAAAAGATTAAGAAGAGTATTAAATAGAGGTAAAGTTGAAAAAGTGTCAACTTGTAAAATAGAATAATAGGTTAAAAAATTTGTTTCCATAAAACATGTTATGACCTGCACATAAGTTATCATAAATATTTCATAAAATAGCTCATAAAAGAAAATTTAAAAAAAAAGCCTTGTAATAGAAGGGTAATGAATAGTAAATTTATATTTAATTCAATTAGATTGAATAAACATTTATAACATATTCATATTTTATTCATAGAGTAAAGGAATAAATTAGAGGAATACCTAACACAATTAACTTTTTAATAGATCAAATTTAGCAATAACCAATTAATAATTGTGTAAATGTAACAATGTCATTAACCCTCCCTCAACTTTGTTAACGAGTAAGTATATTTTAGGGTTTAGGGCTTCATTTTCAAATCATTTAAGTAATTAAAACTGCTTTTTTTTCTTAATTTTCTTTATGAAAGTTGTTCTAAATAATTTTTATCTCTAATGATAATCAAAGTTACTCCTTTTTATTTAAAATTTTTTAGAATAAAAGAAAAAAAGTTAAGTGAAAAGGAGTAACAAAAAAATTTAAGCAAAGAGGCGTATTGTTGATTACTATTAGAAAGATAAAATTGTTTAGAGCAACTTTCATGAAGAAAGTTATGCAAAAATAAGTAGTTTTGATCACTTAAATAATATCAAAGCGAAACTCTAAACCCTAAAATTAATAAAATATGTTAGATAGTTACCGGAGATAATGAAAGTTAGCGGCGTTGCTAAATTTACACCTCATTAATTGGTTATTGTTAAATTTGCACATTTAACGAGTTAAGCAATAACTTTATTGTTAAATTTACATATTTACCCTTATTCATGCTAAAATTGTGCTAAGACCTGCTTATAATATTTAAGAAGTTATATATAGTGTCAAATTACAATTTTAGTGAAAAAAATTAACTAAAATTTTATATTTAAAATAAAAATAAAGTTATTATCTAACTCTGAACACTTACGTGTAGGTGTACCATCTAGGCATCCAAATAGCAACGTGCGTTGTTTCTTTTCAGCCAAAAACCACACATTGTTAGTTAGATAGGAAATAATACTAATTTTATAATCAAGTGGTGTAAAATTTCCCTAAGAAATTGTTGGCAAAAAATAATTTCTCCAATAAATAAAATATTATATATTTGATCTTAATTATAAACCTACACCGTTATTTTCTCCCTTGTAATAATAAAACACTTATTTTATTGGTCGCATGATTGTATTTACACTAAATTGGTCGATACAGTTAACGCTAAACACAAACGGAAGAATCCCAAATGAATTCGACGTCTTTCCACAGGTCACTTTCTCAGAGGTTTCCTCCGGATTCCTTGAGTTTTTCAAAAGGAAATTCACTATTAGATGCAAAAAGAGGGATTAATAAATAAAAATGTATTAAAGATTAGTAAAATTACTATCATGTTTGAATAGTAGATTGTTATTAAGAACTTCAAAAGCCGTTAATAACAACCGGATCAGCTAATATTAGAATTTGATGGTAATTTTATTAATTTTTAAGACCTTTTATTCATTAATTGGGTTACTTATAATCTAATGTTAAATTTCCCTTTTTCAAACCTTTTTAGTAGATCCGCTGGAATATTTTGTTAAATACTATATCATATTCTTTATAAATATTTAGTAATTTATAATATATACTTTTTATTTTATTTTTAAAATATCATATTTAACTATATGTATTAGAATATTTGTAAATAGAAACTAATTAACTATGTACCATCAACCGAAATAAATCTTCAGGGACTTGTTTGGAAGTCCCTTTGAGAATAACTTTTGTGGATTCTGAAGTAAAACCTAAGTTTTGAAGAATATCTTTTACGGATTTTGAGATAAAAACTAGGTTTCAAAACTTAGGCCCCGTTCGGGGTGGTTTTGAGTTTTAAGTTTCAAAATTTTTAAAAATTGAAACTAGTTTTTGAGTTTAGGTTTTTTGGTTTTCAATTTTAAAAATGTGTTGTAAATTAGAAATGGGATAATGTAGAAATGGCTTGACTCTGCGGAAGCTGCTTGCCACCGCCTGATCCTCCGCCCTGACCACGCCCACGCAATTGATGACGTCTCTGCCGGCAACTCCCTCATCAACGCTGTTGTCCTGTCCCACGACTCTGCCGATCTGAACATGGCTTTCGGCAACAACCCCAATGCGAAGAGCGAGGTGACCGTGGAGGACGGCGAGGAGAAGTTGCTCAAGTGGGAGAATGCGAGGTCCAAGGCAGAGAATGCGAGGTTGTTCCAGTGAGGTGAGTTAATTAGATGTTTGATTGGGTGATAAAGTTTTCGTTGAAAAAGAAAACAAAGGAGCAACGAACGAAAGAAAGAAAGGTAGTGGAGCATGTTTCCAACACTGTTTGGGCTGGGAGATAGAATGTGTAAGAAGAAATGAACTTTGAATGATAAAATCCTGGAGAAACAAGTGAACGATAGGAGTTGAAAGCGAACAAGAGAAACAAATGAATTTAGAGCCTTGCTTTTCTTCAGTTTCGCAGAGGACAGAGCAGGAGAGGTCGCCGGCGGTGGAGTGGCCAGAGGAGGGGATGAAGGTGATGGAGAGCTTATTGGCGGAGGAAAATATTCATGGGAGGAACGGCTTGGGGAGGGAGACGGTTGAAGAGTAGGAGAGAGGAAAGCATGATAGTATTTCAAAACAAAATCAAAATCTCAAAACCTTTTTTTGTGGTTTTGAAATCTGGATAAAATTTGTTTTGAAGTAGTATTATAAATCAACTCAACTCCATTTTAGCCAAACACGTTTTGTTTTCAAAATTGCATTTTAAAACCAAAAACTGAAAACTTAGCACCATCCTGAACGGACCCTTATATTTTAAAAGATTGTGTTTGAAAAATTATTGGTTTTTACGGAGTTCGATGCAAAAATTAGGTATGAAAGAGAAAGAAAAAGTATACAAGAGAAAATTTATTAAAAAAGATTGTGTGATTTAACAAGAAAATAGCTTTACAAAACCTAGATTTCAAATCAAATTTTTTATCCAAAATAATTTTTTTTAAATGTGAATATTTAGACAAAATTAAAATTTTAAGATAAAATTTAAATTTTGATATAATAAATAAGTTATAGAAATGAGAGTGAAACAAACTCTAAATTAGTTTTTGTATGCTCAAGGTAAGAGAGTAAAAGACACGAGGTCGTATTTCGTTTAATAAAATCGAGGAAGATGCCTCTTTTGTCGCATGTGTGAAATGTTTGGTAAGAGAGTGCGCCTAAGGTTAAAAAAAAAAAACTATCAAAACAACAAAAATGTTTTTACGGTAATATTGGACTTATTCTATTCTATTTTTATTATTATAGCAATTTTGTAAGGTAATTTTTAGAATAATTTTTAATATAAAAATTTAAAAACATTATTGGATTATTAATTTGAAAAACAACTAAAATGAAGTGGACAGTGAAAGAATGGTTATACCTTTCTTTATTGATATGATTGTCATTAATAATATTTTCTGCATCTTCTCCAATTTTATAGAACAAAATAGGCCAATAATTTAGAAATGAAAAATTAGGATATTCAATTTGCTTATTACCATATCGATCCAAGTGAATCAAACATATATATTGAAATTTGATGAAAATATAATAATAGCCTTGAGAGTGGACTTACTTTAACAAATGTGGATTACAACTTTATTTTAAGGAATTGCAATTCAAATTTAGATAATAACAAATAAAGTTTTGGGGATTTTGTATTTGAATATTTATACTTTAGAACTTATAAGGAAATGAGAATCTCCTTAGTAAATATGGATTGCATCTTCACTTTAACAAATTGTAACTTGAGTTTAGGTAATAAAAAGTTAGGTTTAAGGAATTTACCATTTGAATATTACTACTCGGAAACTTGCAAGAAAATGGAACTTCCTTTAGCAAATGTGAATTGTAATTTTATTTTAACTAACTGCAACTCAAAATTGGCTAATAAAAAGTCAAGTTCAAGGAATTTGTCTTTGGATACTTGTACCATGTAACTTGTAAGAAAATGTGATTACAACTTCAATATAGAGAATAATATATTAAGTTCAGGGAATCAGCTCATAGAAATATTTTAAGGGCATTATTGTATTTCATCAAATTTTTAATATCAATATTTAATCAGTTGGGTCTGATACGGAATTAAGTAAATTGGATACTCGGTTTATCCTTTTTTACATTTTAAATGTTATTTTTATCATTCCCCGTTAAAAATAACAACATTAAAAAGATGTTTAATTTTTTTTCTCAAAGCATGCAGCTGAAAATGCACTTTCAAATAATTTTTCCTGTTTTCCTGTTTTTCAGAACAATAATTTGTCATGAAAGCAATAAATTAAACGTGACCAATTGACCATAGTTAAGTTAGGCTTAGGCATTCCAAGAGCTTAGTTGTAAATTCCTACCCACCCCAGATTTCTTAAGGAGCTATTTTTTATTATTCAAATTTATCTTTTACATAGACAAGAGCTAAACAATTCTCTCTCTGGGGAAAAATGTTAACTCAGTTTAAAATCAATTCTGCATAATACTTATATTGATGAAGTAGATAAAACTTTTCCTCTTTTTTATTTTTTTTCTTCAATTGAAATAATACGTTCAAAAAGGTTTTAGAGAGTTTCTTGATCACAGTAAGCTAGATTCTCTTATAATCACTTGAAAAGTCAAATGATGAGTTTGTTTCTTGAAGCGTATGAAAAATCATATACACGTTCAACAATATTTTTCTATAAAACGAGATAATCTTCTTTATATCGACTTCCTTAAAGTACTTCTTTATCATGTTCTCAGACGGGCACTATGTTAAGTTTCTATTGCAGTCGTTTTTCTCACTATTACAACTGTTCTTACTTTTTTTTTTGGTAACTAACATCTTATTTAATTTAATGTTTAAAATCAAATTAATATATATGACCTGTCGTTAATACAAAAGGCGAATACTTTTTCTTTATTGAAAAAAAAGTAAATATATTATTCAGTTACAGTATACATTTTAAAATACTTAAATATATCATTTGATTAAATATGAAATTAAAAGTATATATTTAATTCTTTAGGGTTATATAAAGTTTTAACTTGGTTCTTTAAATTTAAAAAGGGGTTCATTTTTAGTCATTATATCTTAACATTGTTAGTTTCATTTAATTGACAGTGATAACTCATCAAATTTAAACTGTGATTATTTAGTTAAATGAACACAAAATATGATTAAATTTTAAAATACAAAAATGATTGTATTGAAAACTTAAAATTTAAGCATATATTATCAAAATTTGATTACAGAGTCATCTTTTACATTTGACGATCTATTATTTATTTTCAGTTAAATAAAATTAAATGTGTTAAAATAAAATGGCTAAAATGTACTATTTAAATTTAAAAGACGAAATTGAAATTTGATTGAGCATAAAGTTGAAATGCATACTTTAGCAAAATATTAATTTATAAGTTAAAAAAATTAGTTTAAAAATAATAAAAATAACAATTAATTAAATTTTTAGATATTTTAATATTTTAAAGAAGGCAGCCCACTCTTTTGACTCTTACATCATTAAAGATAAGGTGTGGTGTTAGTCTTCAGTCTCAATCATTGTAATATTAAATATACTACTGATTAAAAGAAGATTAAAAAAATGAAAAATATGAACCTTAACATAAACGTGACCCATAAAACTACGAACGAAAACGGCAGATAAATATTGATCGTTCAGATTAAATTTTCGTCTGAAATATATTAATATTAAGAGAGAATTACTCAGAGGTCCCAAGTAAGGGAATGTGTTATAAAATGATTTCAAAATGTTGTAAATGGTAGCTGCTTCACTTGTAAATGGTGTTTCTCGACTTGTCATTAATAATTTCTTGAGACCATTTTGTAATATATACCTTTGGTAATTCTCCCTAATATTTATAATGAGAAATTTGATATTAACATAAAGATCAAATGCATACGGTAACAAAATATGATTTATAAATTAGGAAAATTAATTTAAAAAAATGATAAAAATAACAATTAACTAACTTTTTAATATTTTAAAGAAGGCAGCCCACCCTTACATTATTAAAGATGAGGTGTGGTGTTAGTCTTGAGTCTTCATCATTGCAAAATATTAAATATAGGGTAAAAAAAAGGTAACGGAAGCTTTTTAATTTTTATTAGAAAAATATATAAATGATGTGGTGGATGTGTTACACGCCAAAATTTATCTTCTTTTTTTTTTTTTTGCAGCACCAAAATTGATCTTAGATCATGGTGAACGTTCTGCTTCTGCATATGTAAACATAAGACGGGGGACCCCCTGGCCACATGAAATTTCTGAACAACCCCGACCGAAAGCATCTCAGTACGGGCTAGACCGACCCGAGATGTGGCCCACGACCCAATCCAGTAGGTCCTCCTTCTACCTGTCGATCTCTCGTGATGTGTGTACCAGCAAAAACGTAAAGTGGAATCTATGACGTGGGGCCCCACCAAAGCACGTGAAGTTGCTCATCATCCCTTCAAGTGCTGGACGACAATAATTTGGAGGCCGCGTTTTCTTATCTCAGGTGTCGTTTTGGATTCTAATGGACGACACTGTTTGGTTTGGTATTGTGTGTGGCCCTCAATCCTTCGTGATAAAACCCAAAAGGCCAAAACGCATCACCCTTACAAGATTCCGAATCCAAGGAGGAATCATTCCTAAGAAACGGCCATCGTTTACCATCGTACCAAATTGAAACTAACGAATTAAATTTATTTCAGATTTCAGAGTCAGGAGTTAAAAGTTGGGAAATTTATTGAGATGTCCCAAATAAGGGATTTATTTAATGAATGGTTCCAAAAAACAAAATATTTATTCTGAGGTCCCATTGACAACATAAGGTGTTGTCAATTCAGCGCATGATGTTGTCAATAAAAGGACTTCATGTTGTCAATGTGACCTCTGAATAAATATTTTATTTTTTGGGACCATTCATTAAATAAGTCCCTTATTTGGGACCTTCCAATAAATTTCCCTTAAAAGTTCAATTAACATTTTCTATATTTGGCCTTGCTTGCTCATTTTTAATTCTGTTATTAATAATCTTGAGGGTTTATATATCTTTAATTCTTCTTCCCTGACAAGGTTGGTATGTTCATATCAAAGCATTTTCAAGGTGTGTTCATTTTAGTCCTGTGAGGGCATTGGTTATTACCATCCATTATGTTTTCGCCATGCATGCTCGAGCCAAGCCATAGGGAAGCTTCCTGCTTACTTAGACGGTGTTTGGGGGAGCTTTTTACTTCTAAAAGTATATTTAATAGTTTTTTTTGTAAATTAAAATAATTTTCTTCACGTATTTATCTCGACTCGTGTGAAATCACTTTTTCACCGCTCTCTTAAACGGACCCTTGGACGCAATGATAGTAAAATATTATTACCTTTGATATTTAATATAAATCATATTTAGGAGAGAATCTCAATTAATAAATAAGAAGGGTATTTTTTGACTCCCCTCAACCAGCCTAAAAACAATTTGTTCATCCCTCCTTGTAATGAAACCATCTTAAACCAATCATCTACCAATTTTTTTCCTTAATAGATCAGATGCATGCCAACCTGTTGTTCTTTTGTAATCATCATTACATGTCTCATCTATGGTATTCAAAAAAAAAAAATTCCCGGGGGGGGGGTTGTTTTAAGGAGAAAGTACTCTAGTACTTGGGTAAAATTGACGTATCCTTTCCTTTATCATGGACCACACATGTTCACTACTTTCTTCCACACAAAAACCAGAGAGCCAGTTTCATTCTATTAATTCGTACCTCATCTCTCCCATCCCATAACGCGAGAGAGTGATGTCTCTCTCTCTCTCTCTCTCTCTCTGTGTTTGGGTGGTGTAAATGATCATTGTACGTCTCTGTCCTCTCCCTTCATGATTCCATTCTATTCTACGATCACCACCCATGCATCAAGTACGTACTTCCCCACTATCTTAAGTTATTAGAGATGTTTTTCCCTAAGCAATATAATATATATTTCTCTTACCCGTAACAGTTGTTTGTATTCGTGGCACAGTTAAATACTGAACATGTATATTTCTCTTACCCATAACAGTTACATTAATAGGGGTAAACCCTTTTGGTCGTTAAAACAGTTGTGGGTGTTTTTAGAGTTTTAAAGATGCTACAGTATATATTTCCAGTTTTAAATATATGGGTTTTGAAGTGAGAAGGGTATGTAATATCATTGTACTAGCTGTTATTATTTTAACGTGAGGATGAAGTATTTTCTACACTGGTTACATATTCAACCGACGTAGAAAATTGATAGCAATGCCACTTGTTTACGAAATTGTTATGGGACACGTTTTTTTTTTTACTACATCATCTCCTAATTAAGCAACCAATAATGTGAAGGCTTTTGTGGGTTACGTTTTTTATGTCTCTCTCTTCATTCACTTGTATGATCCTGAGAGAAACTTCCTCCCTACTTCTCCTTTTAGTTGTAAACATTGTCCATGAATGGTTGTAGATATAACCAATGCTCTTATTAGAATTTGCACATGAAACTCATTTTATCCTTTTTTTTGTCAGGCACATGTATCATACTATTGGAGGGACCGTATTTGAGACATTGTCAGGGACACTTCTCCCATCAGTGAAAATTCTAAGCCTGATTCATTATATTGTGAAGGATTGGTTCCATTATTATTTTATCCTATTTTTGTTAAAGCCATGCATTCTCATACTGGAGATAATTGTGTTTAAGATACTATTAAATATTAAATGCAGACACACTCTCATAGTTGAGATTGAAACTTTAATTTGTCATATTGTGAGGGACAGATTAGCTCCTTCCACTATACCCAATTCTATTGACAACATTTTATCTTTTTTTTGTTAAATCACTACTAGAAAAAAGTCATTTAGTGACGGAAAAATCCATCTCTAAATGGCTGTTTTCAATCAGAAAATTTTCATTTAGTGACGGAAAATATTAGCGACCCTCGTTTTAGTGACGGAAAATGACCATTTAGCGATGGATTTTCCGTCTCTAAATGACATTTTTCTGATAGTGAATCACACGTATCCCCTTAATGGATGCAGTTTTGTTCAAGGCACTATCGAGCATGTCCTTTGGTGGGGATTTAAACATAAATTCATTATATTATAAGGAGCTAGTCTCTTCTGTTAGATCCAACGCTTCATCGGTGGTAGTTTATCTTATTGATCCTAAAGGCTTGTTTGGTTGGGAGGAAGGGAATGGAAGGGGATGGAAAATGAATCCCTCCCTTTGTTTGGTTTAAAATTTTGGAGGGGAGGAGATTCAAAATATACCTCTTCATTCCCTCCCCTCCCCTTATTTTGGTTTCCTTCAAATTGGGGTTTTTTGGAGGAAAGCCAAAAATTATGACTAATTTACCCCTATCAATTTTATTATATTTCCATTCATACCCCTGATAGGTTAAAACGCATCGTTTCTCAACTTTTTCCTCTGCTCTCTAGAAGAAGTTTAGTTAACTAACGCTTTCTTCTTCCTTTTACTCTTTTTCCAGTTATAAGTTGGATTAATGTGGTAAGTTAAACATAAATTAAGTATTGTGAAATTAAGCTACATATAGTTCCTATTTTTTAATTATTTAAATAAATTATATGAGAGAAATACCTTAATAATTGTTTTAATTAATTAAATAGAATGAGTGATTAATTTTCATGAGTGAAAACTAAATTAAATAAATTGTATAAGTAAATAAATATAAATCAACATATAATGGTAAAATGGTAAATTGATTATTAACTTCCCTCCCTTCCCCTCCTGAACCAAACAAAAGATCATTAAAAGTCCTCTCATTTCCTTCCCCTCTAACTAAACCAAACGAAGTAACCTTATACCATTCTATTCCTTCTCATCCCCTCTTATCCATCCCATCCCTTTACCCTCCATCAAACCAAACATAGCCTAAAAGCAATATCGTTGCCATGTAATTGAAGATACCTAGGGCCGTTGAAATCCTTAGCAACTTAGGTAGTTGCCTTAGGCCCACGGCCCAACTTACATGGACTGTAATTACATGTATGTATGCTCTTTGCTTTATGCTGTCACCAGCCAGCTACATATCATAAACATATTACATACCCCCACAAAAATACATATCATGAAAAGGCAAATAGATTGAATATAATTAGTAGTAATAATCTCAAATTGAAATAGCTTAAACATATATACTCTCTGTTGTATTTATAGATCATATTTTAGAAAATTTTCACGATTATTTATATATTATTTTACAAATTTTATAAAGTAATTAATATTTTCTGCAATAACAATGATATTAATAAGTAAATTTATGATGGAGAATGAGGTTAATAGAGGTGGGTAAAATTGAGTTATATTTTTTGTAACTAATTAGTTAATTATTTTTTAAAAGATGGGATAAGTCTATGAGCATAAATTAATAAATTAGCTAAAAAGGACATATATGGGGCCAAATGAATTTTGAAATCATTTTTAGCTAATTTAGTAATTTAAAAATAAATTTATTGTCGAACTCTCACGTTGGAAAAAAATATGATTTTTAAAATAAAAATAAAGTTATTGTCGAACTCTCATAGTGGAAAAAAAATTAACAAATAAGAAAGTAAAAGATTTAGAAAATAACGGTTCGACCATTTAATGCTTGCCTTGAGCCATAAGGTTATAAAAATTTGGCATCGGACCATTGCTAGTTTGATAATGGCTTGCATTACAAATTCTCCATTGACATACAACTATAAGCTGAACATTTGGAGCTTTCACTGAAACTATTTTCTTCTAAAAGCATAAAGTTCCTGTCGCCCATGAACAGAAAATAACTCTGAAGAACGGTTGGCAGCTGAAGCTCATAGATCACCTTAGCGACATTATCAAAGTTGACGCAGAAAATGATGCAGAGACCAACTTCCGAAAGGTCTGGGGTCAGCCTTATGGTAAGTTTCCTGGCAATCTCTTATTTTGATATGGAATTAGCAGGCAAGCTGCACTCTAGAAGCAGGGGTGAAAATTTACTCAGCAAGGGTGGACGCTGTGCATTCAGAGGCATATAAATTCGTCCCTAGAATGAAGCAAGCTGGTGTAGAATATGAACAAGGTTCATCCCTCGCTTGCTCATTTGGTTCACTGACTGTCATTAATGTGGGGTTACCGTGTTCTTAGCTTCCATGGCGATTGCGGCTGACTTAAAGATCCTGATTTGACAATTTTTCCACTAGAATTAACCAAGATGCTAAATTAATAGAAGATTTGTTTATATGGTGTTAAGTCGACCGTAGCTTTTTTATGTACTTAATCTCAAATTTTGGGGATTAGTACCTATTATAGTCACAAGTCATATGATCCTTATAGTCAACTATTTTGAGTACTTGTAGTTCTAGATCTAGACTACTATATGAGATAATGAAAAAAGCAGAGCAGAAGACATTTTGCTACATTGTTTCTACTGGGAAGCTACTGAGTTGCAAAGGGCAAAAGTAAAGACATAACAAAAAGTAATGCGGCCTTCCAAGAACCACAAGGCTATTCAAGAACTCAATCCAGGAATTACTAATTACAAACTAACTCCATCACTGACCTCCGCGTGCAGCAGCAGGAAGAGGTTGAACAGCAGCTAGAGGGTTAACCTGGTACGAAAATGCAAGCTGCCACACATCTACCAATACCCTCTTCATGGCAATCAATTGCCCTACCACAGTCCTTTTTACACTAGCTTTCTTCTTCCTCAAAATATAACATATGAGCAAGATCACACAACCAAGCATGATCTTCCCCTTGGATATGACAAACTGAGTATTGCCAAGCTTCAAATTGATAGAACGGAAGCACCAGAAATATGGCTCTATTCGTTCAGAGAATTTCAGAATCGCTTCTTTTGATCTGAACTTTTTATTGTCCGGGCGTTTGCCTTTTAAAGCATTGGGCGAGCCTTCACATGACTGTAGTTCTGCCGGAGAACAAGCCTCATTATTATTTGCTGGTGATTGTGCAAGGGAAATCTGGGACATTTTGGTAGATTTAGAGGAATGCATAGAGTGTAGCCTCCTCAAAATTCCCTGTCGTTTTCCCTCAGGTAATGAAGCTTTCTCAACCCAGGAAATAGCAAATTCAACATTATTTAGAACTGTCGCAAGAAGAGTGACAGCATAAACCTCAACAATTTCCGTATACTTCTCAATTCCCAGAACAATTTGTATATTATCTCCAATTTCACGCTCTGAATTTGATTCTGATACGACAGTGCAGTATTGTTCACCCTCAAGAATCCATCCATTAACAAACTCTTCAAGGAATTCTCGAACAGCCAAAGGAGAACCGTCAGCGATTTGGAAACAAGTCCCAGTAAGAAGAACTTGAGCAGGAATGAACTTAACCGACACAAAACATAGTCTGAGTTGATTCAGAGTTTCTGACGTCCTGCCGAGTTCCTTTAATGATTGAACCAGCACCATACCAGTTGATTCCAACATGTCGTACACTTGAGAAGCTTCGTCTTCGGTTGCTAAGCCTCTACCATATTCACGCAGCCGCTTCAAGATAGATGAAGCTAATGACGCCGCCTCTTCGAACATGGAGCAAACAAGGTAGCTCTCTGCAAGTTCTATCTCTTTCCATATTGCAGAAGCAGTTGTAGCAGTGATAATTCCCATCCGAGGTAATGATTTAGGGTTTGGTTCAACGAAAATTAGCCGAGGATAAGGAAACGGGATTCAGCTCCCCTCCTTCAAGCTTGTTTGCCTTTTCGTTTCATTCAATTAGCACTAATTAGGAAGAAAATGTATCATCGACAGCGCAAGGGATGACGAAAGAGGCAATTACCAACTGGTGGGGATATTTGAAGTTCCGATTGGAAAATAGATTGAAATTTTCGAACCCGTCAATTATTCCTCCCTTCCGTTGATGACGTACTTTTCATCTTCTCCATCGAGTTCAGTGCTTGGATTGGTTTTCGGCTTCTGAACAGCTTCTCACGGCCCTCCCAAGCTTCTCCGCTTCTCGCAAAGATGCGTTCAGATCACCGCTCTTTGACCAGAAGAACTGAAGAAGTGTTCTTTCCGGACCGGCTTTGGGCGATGAGCAAAAATATGCACCGTCCAATAAAAATAATAAATACAAAATTTATTTTAATTTTAGGGTGCCCGAATTAAATTTGGACGGCCTGGATCTTATGGCTGCGGAGGGCACAGAGAAACTGAAAGCATACCATTTCAGGAAAATGGCAGAATGCATGAGAAACCTCAGTGTACAGTTTTCTAATATTATATTATAATTTTAACTTTTTCCTCCATTACTCGCCATGGAAGCTGTTTGCATTAGTTTTAATGACGAAAGCTTTGGTTTTAGAAAAAAACTTTACAGTTCTTTGCTGGCAGAAAAAAATTGCTGATGCTGATCACATCAATGGTAGCAATGGAAAGTGTCACTCAAAAACTGGGCTAGATTCGGACAAGAAGGTGCACACTTCATATATCTTGTTTGTTTAAACGCACACTTTTACATTTTTATTGCTCATACCGACACTACAATATGTAAAACTTCTAAATGTGGTCAGCGCACCTATCACCGTTGGCAACACTGATGTCTTCCTTTGAACCTCATAATGTTCAGAAGTTTGATGGTAATTCTATTCATATATTTATGATTTCTCCAACTTTCCAGTTTTATTGTAATAACAGTTTGTAATTCATATCCTTCCTCCAGTGGCCGTTACAGTGAATCCTCTGTATCATCAAACCTATTTATTATTTGATAAGGGTGGAATCAATGGTCTCTTAATGACCAACCTTAAAACATATGTAGGATGTTGTATGCTTTTTGATTCATTTGAAGTTCCGGGGAAGTACAAGTCATATTCACATCATATTGATACTTCAGATGAGTTTGATCTTTCCTTCGCTGAAGATGTGTGGCTGTGGCATTGGTTTGAAAACTCTTGCTTTGTATATTGTAAAGCTACGTTTCTACTCAAATTTTTTTCATAATCAATAACTTCCATGCTATTATGGTCCTATGATAGAGTCAATTGAGCAGAAGGTGATGAAGATGGCAAAAATGACCAATATATCTCCCACTCTTAAGGATATTTTTAGCCAACTAGATGAGCACAATCATAGGTCATTGTCAACAGATAATTTGATTCAAGCACCAGAGCAAAGAGCTGATGCATTTAGTAACAAGGAACCTCATTTTGATAGTGGAATGCTTGGAAAGCATTATGCAAAATTAGATGATTTTGATGAGACAAGTGCTGTCAATGAGAAGTCTAGTTCTTCGGATTCTGACTTTAGAATTCTGTGGGTAAGTTTTGCATATGATTACATCTTTTAATGGATATTATTTTTAGTCAGATCTTTTACTGGATAGTTGATCCTCACGTTAACATGTTACTCATAAGTTTCATGTTTGCATTCTTCACTGTTCTCTTTACCCTCACAAAGTATTGCTAAAAATATGATAAGTTCTCTAAATCGGTCTTCTATTTGTGTAGGATAATGTCAGCTGTACATTTTACAAAGCAAAATATAGATGGCAGCCATGAGCCAATTCCTAGGTCTTTATTACAGGCGTTGGGAAATACTTCTAAACAGAATGCTTGGGCGGGTCCTGATGACTGGAAGGATCGGAGGCTTAAGAGTATGTATGCAGCATTGACAGTAGCATTTTATTTGCATTACTGGATTTTATAGATTCTGCTGTAGTTGGAAATACCTGTAAAATAAAAATCAACCCGAGTCGCATCCAATGATACTGTCCTTAAGAGCTATTCCGCAACCACCGATTAAGCAAGATGCGGCACTTCTCAGGATTAAACGGATTCTTCTTGCAAGACAGAGTGAGCAGAACAGCAAAAAATATAACTCAACAAGTAAAATGATCTGTCAGAGGAGGAAAAAGAGAGGTGCCAAAAACTCAAATGCAAATTTTTTTGTATTCTCTTCTATGTGGCCCCTTATTATATCTTTCAATTATAAAAACTGTTCAACCACCCCTCGTAAAAAACACATCAATCCTCTTCCAAAAACCGCATAAAAACGTAAATCGAGCCTTACTACTATTCATGTACGTTTCTCTCTTTTTTTTAAATCTTCATAATAGTTTTAAATGCCATTAAATAAATGCTCTCAAATGCCCATGTACGTTTCTTTTTTCAATTCTTCATAATAGTCTCAAATGCCATCAAATAAATGCTCTCAAATGCCATCAAATGAATTTCAATGAGCGTTGCTTTTTCAACCTCTTAAATGTTATCAAATTCTTTTAAGTACCATTAAAAGAATGGGAGAATTACCCTTAGATGTCAAGTAAGAGAATGCTTTTAAATGCCATTAAAGGAATTTCTATTTTCGTTGCTTTTTCAACTTTAAAAAGAGTACCACCAGAGCAAATCTCAACGGTACATAGCCTTTAATATCCTCATGGAAAATTGTTGTTTTAAAAGATAATCAATGGTCATTAAAAGAATAAATGTTGATAATAAAATTAAGAGTTTTCAAATTTCAGATTTCACATTAAATACTGAAATTTCTTGGCCGAAACTTTATTTAAAAATATTATTTTTATTTCCATAAATATTTTAATAAAGGGTGCCCAATACACAATTAACTTATACATAAAGGGTAATGGAATTGCCAGATTTATTTCTAGTGGCCTTTATCATGTACAAGCTCTTTCCTTCTCATAACTCGTTTATTAGTCCAAGATTATATTTTACCAAACATTCACTTAGACTCACAATCCCAAATAATTAGGACTTTTCCTTCGATACATCCACACACAATATTTACAACATCCGTTGTCTTAAACCTCAATATTGTAGCTTCAGAGGATGATCCTGGTTCAGAATGTGGACCAAACCTCATCACTAAGAGATCAAGGAGCAAAAGTACTTCAGATATTGCTATTGAATTTATGGAATTTTTAGGACTAATAGATGCCTGATATTTTTTCCCCACCGCAAAATCCCAAGTCTATACTGCTGGCTTCAAACAAACTTTTAGAAGATCACCATTATCATCCTCAGGATATTGTCAGGCTGTTTCTTCACCCAAATGTCACGGAGAGAAGTTATCTTGATGACAAGAATTATGTGGTTGTATCATGTTTCTGTTTTGTACTTCTAGGAGGAAACTTTATCTCTACTCTTGCATGTTTATTGTTTTTTTTGAGTAGAAAGTTTCTATCCAAAAGCGAAAAAGTTCTGTCTAGTCTATACATGCAGGATTCATGATGCTTTATGTCTGCACTTCATTCATATGAAAGTTATATTAAGTTGGACTGTTGTCTCATGTGTTAATGACAAATTCCTGTTTTTCTGTTCTAGTTCCCTGGGAAGTAAAAAACCATCAGGTATAAGTTTCCATCTTGCAACTTATGGGATGCGCTCCAGTCAACAATAATGGGACAACCTTTTTAGTAATATCTTTGTCTCCATAGATGTCTATCATATGTTATTTATTGGTAAGAGACTGCCATCTCAGCAGCTCGTGGAGTGGCTCCATAAGTTAGTAACTAATTTGTACTTTGTATAGTACTCGGCTCAATGTCTTCGTTATGTCTGAGTCATGCCTTTGCATATAGTACACTGTGTTACATGTTTGCTTTAG
This sequence comes from Vachellia pachyceras, assembly GCA_025593235.1. Lineage (NCBI taxonomy): Eukaryota > Viridiplantae > Streptophyta > Magnoliopsida > Fabales > Fabaceae > Vachellia > Vachellia pachyceras. Next base: position 18,619 of record JANTPZ010014139.1, read on the forward strand.
TATAGTACTTTGTCCATGTGTGTCTTCTTTGTGGCGGTAATTCTAGTCTCTGTCAAACGTCCTTGCTACAAGTATGATACCCTGACTGTAAGAACTATGGATAAAATTTATGTACTTTTTTCTTCCGGAAATTGTCTATCTTACTTTAGGAGGAGTATTAATTTTATGATTCTGGCACTCTATCCTTCAGAAGCCCTCGCCAAATGTCCTTCCAGTTACCATACCTCTATCAGTTGTGCTTATATTTCCTACTTCAAGAGAATCGGATTGGGAAGCATTTTCATTCTCCCACGCCTTGGCAGTAATACATGCTTATGATATAGCCATTACTATTTGTTCCAGATGAAAACTTTTGCCAACAAAACAGTGGTCTAGTGCTACAGTGGGACCATAAGAGTGTCTCTGATGATATCATGCATGACATACATGTTTGTAGTGATGGAGAAGTCAGTGATGGATTCATCTCCCATCCTTCCCAGGTTTTTTCATTTTAATCCCATATTTTTTCTCCAGTTTTTATACTTAGCCTCAAGTGAGTCAGGCCACCAATTTGAATGGTTATGAACTGATTTTTTTCCCCTTTAGCTCTTGTCTTCCCCAAATTGTTTTTTTGAAAAGCAAAAGCCATTCATGGGTTACTGGAGGAATGTCTTCGGAGTTTGCAGTTTTGGCTAGCTGTGAAATGCAATGTTCATTTCCTTTTCTTTTGAAGGAAGGTTTTGATTTCATGCCAATGGTGGCTTTTGAGTACTATCCACTTGTCTTTGATAAGATACGCACATTAGAGAAAAATAAAGTGGAAACAGGAGCAATTGGTATACAGGCTGTGAACATGGGCATTTAGCTTTATGAGATATACAGGCTGGGAAGGTTATGGGAAGTCTGGCACATTATCTCTAGCTTTACAGGTTGTTTAGTATGACTACCCATTCCCCTCTGATTGTAATTCAAGCCTATAAATTCAGTTACTTGTAAGATGAACGATCATGAAATGAATAATATTGTTTGAAGTTATTTGGGAGAATTCTCCTTGGCTTCTATTTCCCTTTCTTAGTGAGATTCTTGCTTT
>JANTPZ010014140.1:0-30396 GCA_025593235.1 Vachellia pachyceras
GGGATTTTAATGCTATTATTGGGCTTTTATTGAGTTTAATTACATTAATTATGATTAATGATTATGATATGAAATTAAAGCCAATTAAGGATATTCTTGGAAGAAATTGAGATCAAAAGATAAATTCAAAAATAAAAAGCAGATGAGGTCTGATAACTCTCTAATTTTTATATATGATATATTTTGATATATTTGGAGAGTTATCAATACAATTTTAAATGATTCTAAGTTCAAATTAGTAAATCTATGATTCTGAATTTAAAATAGCAAATATATCAAAGATACATTATTTAGGGATTCATCAAATCAATGACCAAACTCATAAATCCATTTATTTTATATTATTTTATTTTAATTTCTATGATTGATGCTCTGATTAATATTAATGTGTGCAATTAGGAAACAAAAAGCCTTGATGGAAGGATTTTGGGCCTATTTGTTCATTTCATATGTGTAATACATCCATTTACTCTATTACCCTCCAGGACTTGTTTTGGTTCTTGCTTGAGATTGCACTTGTATTGGTATGATAGATATTATTTAGGCATTCATTTCTTTAGCCAGATAAATCAAAACGCCAACCTGAACATGATTTTCCATTATTTAACCCATTTGAGGTCATCATTTTCATTTCACAAACCACTGTTTCATTACATTCTAGGCTCAAGTATATTGCGTTAATTCTCAAGACAAGACTTGATTGCATCATTGGACATTTACATGCGTTTTCAAATGTCTTTATGCAACGTTATACAAAAGAAAAAAGAAAAAAAGTAGAAGAAGAAGAAGAAGAAGAAGAAGAAGAAGAATAAGAATGAGAAAAGAAAGAATGGAAGGCGAAGAAAATTGATGATTGAGAATAGAAAAAAAACAAAGAGAGAAATGAAAGAAACAGAAAAGAAAAGAAAGGTCCATATGCATTACATTCCATTACTTAGTAATGTGTGCAAGTGTTTGGTGATGCTATCATGTTTTTGTTCTGTCATTTATGCATGTATTTGGATCATATGCTATTCATGATACTTCACTTGTTTCTATCCATCTAGTTGTTTACCCACCATCTCATTTATTGACCTTTCCAACATTACAACATAATAAAAGACCTATTGATCTATTTGTGTCTTTGCTATTAGCGGTGGAGAGTCTAGAACTATTATATGGTAGAATTTGGATAGATGGATGATTGAGTGAAAAACACCCCATTGAGAGAATTTGGATGTGCTCTTCGATGATATCCAGGGTTTTTTCAATCCTCCTGTTTCATTATCCGAAGAAAATTGGGATTCTTAGGGTCCTATGTCGTGCAGTTGAATTTTTTTTTGTCGATGAACTGTATGCTTTTAATCTTTGGCTGAAACTCTAGTTTCATCTTCCCCGAAAATGGGAAATCGTATGCAGTTTACAGGGATTGATTTTGTAAGCAAGATTTTATGATAATTCATTGATGCGAATCAGTTGTTTCACTCTGCCCACTGTTACATTACAAACGACAATGTCTTAGTCGGACATTTTTTTACTGAAACATTTGAAATTTATGATGGGCCCCATATCTAAGTCTTCACTGAGCTATTGGATTATAATTATTACTTGTATTGGCTACAAAATTCTGAAATCAATGAACTGCCTAATCAACTATCTGCATCCTGCACTAGGGGGCTGTGTGATTCATTATGATATTGTTATCATTGCTGGTAGGTCTTCTCGTTCTCAGATTCGAGTTGTTTGCCATGATCTTAATGTATCTCCCAAACCTGTTGGAGATGGAAGCCGATGAGTGGGGACCAATTCAAACAAAGCTCTTCTCATTTCTATTGATGATGGGGACCTCGCTTGATTAGTGAACACAGCATCTATTGGGAATTAAAAGTGGAGGCTCTACATTTCACCAAAAAAAAAAAAAAAGTGGAGGCTCTACAATATTGGCACATACATTACAAAACTTAGTTAAAAATCCTAAACACAAAATCACAACTATTTCCGAATTTTAACTCATCATTTAAGTGGTCAGGATTAAAAGTGAAGGCTCTAAATAATTTTTTTTATCAATAAAGGTTCTAAATAGTCACATATAGATACTCTTGCATAAATATGAAGAGATAATTTTTTATTAAACATTACAAGGCTTAGTTAAAGATCCGGAACACAAAATCACTGTCATTTCCGAATTTTAACTCATCATATTAAGTGGTGAGAATTAAAAGTGGAGGGAGGCTCTAAATATTTTTTTTTAATCAAAAGAGACTCCAAATATTCACATATACGCACCCTTGCATAAATACGAAGGGATAATTTTTATTAAACATTACAAAGCTTAATTAAAGATATGGGACATAAAATCACAATTATTTCCGAATTTTAACTCATCATTTTTAGTGTTGACCATATGTTACGAGTCAATAGATAATATTGTAACCTTTTTAAGTAAACAACAATACAATTAAATTGAAGCATATGCAGAGATATGACTGCAGCACACCACACGGATCTAGGATCAAATTAAATTCAGGAGAGCAAAAATTGAAGAAAAACAATCGTAGTAACATGCTTGTGGCCGGAGAGCTATCACGGATAATTAAAAAATTACAACCAAGCCATATTCAAAAATGGCAAGTTCTGCTTCTCCCTCCCTAGACTGAGAAGTAAATTCCAATATCCTTCCTTTAAAAAAAATGAAATTCGAAACTAAAAGAAAACAAGCTCATGTGGCCTTCTAAGGTCAATAGCTTCCTTGTTGGCAAACATTCTCATTCATGTTCGGGAAAGGAGATATGTTTATTGGGAAAGGAAAATTGTTCAGTTTGGATAAAACATGGAAAGCAAACGAACAGTAAAAATACAAAATATCCAAAGAGATCCCTCCTCTATTGAAAGAGTTTGATGATGCCATCACCAAAACAAATAGTAATGTATTAGCATATAAAGGTCCTACATACAGCGAAGGGCATAGCAGGAAGTTGAGCACAAATACAGATCCAATTAATGCTTCTCAATAAAACATTCATTCACCACCTTGATGAAAAAATACAAATCTAAAAGCAAACAATTCCAGCATCATACGCCAACATAGGAGTGCCAATGTTGCAATCATTGAACAGAACAACAAAACTATGCTTGAACTTTCTCTGTGTATTATTTTGTCCCTTCCAATTAAATCGATTCTAGGCGCAGCAACAGAACAATTCAACAGAAGAGATCATCATCTTCTTCTCTAGGTCTGATTAATTTTCTTTATGTATAACCAGAGGTATGAGAAGGAAAGGAAGGGATTTAGCTCAAGCAGTTGCTTGTTGGCTCACTGAACTGTCCTACTGGAAAAGAAGAAAAGACTATAGGGCAAGATAAGGAAGTATAGAATGCATGTTTTCAGGTATGCACGAAGGAGAATCATAATCATCTAATACAGTCAATTCACTTCAATTGATCAATTCATTATACAGAAAGATTACTTCCCCTTAATTCACTGGAGGAGATGAGTAAGAAGCAAACCAACTAAGACAAGATCAGGCTGGAGCTATTTCACGCCCTCACTTTCTTTACAGCAGAGAATCAAGGCAACAGTGATGGAAGGGAAAATTGAGGGAGGAAGATAATATTGACAGGGAAAAGCAATGGGAAAATATTTCTAATAGAAAACACCCACCAATTAAACAACTACAGACAGTACTCAGCAAAGAAATAAGGCACATCTCGAGCAAAATTAAGCAAACGAAAACTACGATGCCTGGGTTCTGCTGGAAGATAAAAGAAAGGTTTTCACCAATATAGGAAAAGCAGCCGCGCACATTTTATTATACAGAGGATACAGCATATATATAGCACACTGTGACAGCAACCCTAAAGGAATATTTTATGGGAATATGACACGTGTATGATATTGGGGGACCACCGGATATAATGGAGTAATACAGTAATACATAATGGTGATGATGAATTATGTCCTAACACCCCCTCAAACGAGAGGGTGCAATATGCAGCCCGAGTTTGGCTCTAAAAGTGAGAAACTTAGCTGGAGAGAGAGCTTTGGTGAAACAATCTGCTGGTTGCAAGTGAGTGGGAATATGCCGAACAGGTAGAAAATGATGAAGAACTAGATCACGAACAAAATGAACGTCAATCTCGATGTGTTTACTCCGGGTATGTTGAATGGGATTAGCTGCTAGCGCTTGTGCACTCATGTTATCACACCAAATGGTAGAGGGCTGAGGAAGCAGTAGACCAAGTTCAGATAGCAGTGAAGACAACCATTTAAGCTCAGCAGCATCGGCCAGGGCTCTATATTCAGACTCAGTGCTTGAACGCGAAACAATCCTCTGTTTTCTAGAGAACCAAGAAATCAGTGTGTTCCCTAGGTACACACAACATCCTCCCATGGATTTTCTATCATCCCGATCAGCAGCCCAGTCGGCATCCGTGAAAGCTGTCAAACGAAGTTGATGAACAGGCTGCAGATGTAGACCAAGAGAGAAGGTGCCTTTGAGATAGCGAAAAACTCGTTTGACCCCTTGAAAATGAGTACTCGTGGGACTGCTTAGATATTGACTGAGTTTGTTGACAGCAAAGGCGATATCGGGTCGTGTAGTCGTCAAAAACTGAAGAGATCCAATGGCTCGACGATAGATTGATGGATCCGCTAGGGGTACTCCATCCAACATAGAGAAAGAGCGATATGCAACCATGGGAGTGGGAACTGATGCACAGTCGAGCATATTAAATTTACGCAACAGCTCTAGAGTATATTTTGCTTGATTAATGTAAAAGCCTGAGGAAGTCCGATGAATTTCCAGACCAAGAAAATGATAAACAGGACCAATGTCCTTAAGAGAGAACATATTATTCAGCTTTTGGATGAAGGTGTGGATGAAGCGGGAGTCATTTCCTGTCACTAAGATATCATCAACATAGATTAATATGAAAACAGCAAGTTTCTTGGATTGTAGATAGAATAAGGAGATGTCACTCTTGGCATTCTTGAAGCCCCAGTGCAGCAGAGTATATCGAAGACGATCGAACCACGCTCGCGGTGCCTGTTTTAGACCATATATTGCCTTCACTAGTTTGCAGACATGAGTAGGATGACGATGATCCATAAAGCCCTCGGGTTGACGCATAAACACAGTTTCATGAAGATAACCATTGAGAAATGCATTATTTACATCCAATTGTCGAACTTCCCAATTGAAGGTTGCAGCAATAGTGAGGACAACCCGTATGGTAGTTGATTTGATAACAGGACTGAATGTTTCACCGTAGTCTAACCCAGGCAATTGTTGAAAACCTTTTGCTACAAGACGAGCCTTTGGTTTGAGTATGGAACCATCAGCTTTATATTTGTTTTTGAAAACCCAGCGGCAGTCTATTACTGTATTAGCATGATGACGAGGGACAAGAACCCAAGTATGATTTTTCTGTAGAGCCTCATATTCAGAGTTCATTGCTTGTTTCCAGTAGACAGACGAGAGAGCCTCATGGACTGTCTTTGGTTCAGCAAAACGAAGAAGAGAGGTTGGGTCTTCATGCGTGAGTAATCCGATAAATGGATGGCGAGGCTTAAACACTCCTGACTTGGATCGTGTGACCATTGGATGTTGATTTGTTGTTGTGGGTTGAGATTGAGTCGGCCCACTAGAAGATGAAATTGAATGAGAGGAGAGTGGGCTAGAGCTCTCGTGTAGGCCCAAAACAGGTGAACAAGCAGAAGCATTAGTATTGGAGTCAGCAATATTGTGCAATAAAGATGGGCTCATGTCACAGCCCAACTGCTGCTTGTTGAGATCTGGATCCGATGACGAGCCTGCTGGAGACAATGGAGGGTTGTTGGCAATAATCAGAGGCACAACAACATCTTTGTCTGTTGGAGATGGATGTCGTCGGTGAAGAAAGCCTGTGACAAAAGGAAAAATAAAGCCATCAAAGATAACATGATGAGAGATATATATCCGACCAGTAGGACTCAAACACTTATATCCTTTGTGTTGAGAAGCTGGCCCAAGATATACACATTTTTGACTGTGATATTGAAATTTATGAGTATTATACGGTTTGAGACATGGATAGCAAGCACATCCAAATGGTTGAAGCTCATGGTACTTGGGCTCAGTACGAAACAACCGAAAAATGGGTGTAGATCCTTTCAGCACAGGTGTAGGTAACCTATTAATGAGATAAACTGCAACCTGAAAAGCATCAACCCAGTATGTCAGTGGCATATGAGCTTGAGCAAGAAGAGTAAGTCCCATTTCCACTATATGACGATGTTTACGTTCAGCACGACCATTTTTTGAGGACGTATATGGACATGTATATCTCATAGTAATGCCAGCATCTTGAGTAACAGGGATGAAAGGTTTATACTCAGCCCCATTATCACATTGAATCATTTTGATTCTTGCATTTAATTGGTTTTCAACTTGAGAGCAAAATACTTTAAAGGCATGAATTGCTTCGCTCTTGTGCTTGAGAGGGTAAAACCAAGTATATCGACTAAAATCATCAATAAAGTGTATGTAAAATCTGTGTCCACCAGTGGATTGAATTGGAGAGGGACCCCAAATATCGGTGTGAATAAGTTCTAAAGGTCTAGTAGCATGAGACACAGAGGATTGAAAGGGAAGATATTTTGATTTGCCTAATTGGCAAGACTCACAGACAGTGTTTGCATTACAAGCAACCTGGACATTACATTTTTTCAAAATTTGTTGCAAAACACGACGACTAGGGTGGCCCAACTTGTGGTGCCAGTGGTCTAAAACAGCATTACTATCATTTATTGAATGAGAAACAGCAGACGCAGCACAGACTTGAGGAAATGCAGACGCAACACAGACTTGAGGATCACTATGCATGGGGTACATCCCTTGCTTGGCCTTCCCCTCCAGTAGAGTGAGTCCGTTCACCTTGTCCTTCACAACACAGCCCATATTAGAGAAACAAATATCAACATGATTATCCTCAACCAATCTGTTGACACTCAGCAGATTCTTAGTAGCAGATGGAACAAGGAGTACACGATTTAGGTGCAGATTAGAGTTAGGTAAAAATTTGGATCCTATGCCACGAATAGGAACCTGCTCACCTGTGCAAGTTGAGAGAGAGGACTTACCCAACGGAGAAACATGATCAAGCTGCTCTATGGTGGGAGTGACATGGTAGTTGGCACCGCTGTCCATATACCAGGCAGGGTCAGCGACCGTCTGAGGTCCCGCATAGAGAGCATGAGGAGAAGGACTACCATAATCACGACTGTGGTCAGGGAAGGTCGTGGTAGGATGAATTTGTCATTGATAGCATTGAGCTAACACGTGTCCATATCTGTCACAAAACGTACAATAGGGGGGACCACCACCGTAAGAAAAAGATTGTGTAGTTCTGCCATAGCTACCTCGACGACCACGCGCACGAAAACCTCTGAAGCCTCTCTGACCACGCCATGGAGCACGACTTATTTCACGAGTTGGAGAAGAACGAGCACCATGAGGATCGGCCCGAGCCATATTGGCCGAAGGGTGAATAGAGAGCGAAGAAAACTGCTGAAGCTGGTCAAGTCTGCTCTCAAATGACAGTAAAGAAGCCTGGGCCTCAATCCAAGTAATGTTGTGTTGGTCAAGAAGTCGAACCACAATAGCATTGTAGTCAGCATCCAATCCGTTGAGAGTATGCATAACAAGTTCCTCAGTGGTGATGGGCGCACCAGCAAGGGCTAATTGATCAGCAATGTTCTTCATTTTTCCCAAGTAGTCCTCCATTTTCAGATTGTTTTTCCTGGTAGAGTAGAGATCTGACTTGTGCACCATGATACGAGCTTTTGTAGACGCGCTAGTAAGATCTCTGGCAGCAACCCAAAGATCGCGAGCTGTTCGACAATGGAGCAGCTGTGCTCCAACCTCCTGTGTTATGGTGTTGTGAAGCCAGCCAATAAGCAACCGATCAGTCGAAAACCATTCCTCATAAGCTGGGTTTGAGATCATCCCTGCATCTCCAGGGATATATCTATTCGGGATGACACTGACTCCATTAATGTGTGCTTCTAACCTGTTGCCTTCGATGAGTGGGAGGACGACAGATTCCCAAATCAAAAAGTTTGTTCTGTCAAGCTTAATGGTGGAGGTTTGGCCAGAAGATTGAAAGAGAGAATAGCTCCTATGAGTTGTGAGCTGTGAAGTAGCGACTGTGGATGTGGCCGCTGATTGAGACTGCTCACTAGAAGAAGACGACATTGCGGAGATGACACTACGATGGCTCTGATACCAAGAAAGGTTTTCACCAATATAGGAAAAGCAGCCGCGCACATTTTATTATACAGAGGATACAGCATATATATAGCACACTGTGACAGCAACCCTAAAGGAATATTTTATGGGAATATGACACGTGTATGATATTGGGGGACCACCGGATATAATGGAGTAATACAGTAATACATAATGGTGATGATGAATTATGTCCTAACAATAAAGACAAAGGAAGAAGGGAAATCAAAGACGCATACCGAGAAAGAATAGAGAAATACAGAAATTGAAGATAATAGAGGAAATTGCTTAACTACTTGCAGATGTTGTTGACTGCGATTGAACGCAGTCGAATCCATTAGAGTAGTTGAAGACTGATGTAGAACGATGTTCAACCACTGAAGAACAAACAATCGAAGCAAGCGGAGAAACCGAAGTACGTAGAACGCGAGAACATGTAGCTGTTGCGGTGATGAGACATTGAGACTTTGTGATTTCAATAGATGAGATATGTGCCTTTGAGCCGTAAATGAAACCGCTCATTTTCCTCTATTTTTAAAAATTGAAAAATCGCTTCATGTAGATTGGAATTGTGGGTTAAAGAAAACAATCCGTTATGGGCCTCGTCATGGGCATACAATTTTTTATTTCTGTTTAAGCAATGTATCCTGTTAGATATTGTTGAATAGGTTACTTTGTCACCGTTATTCAAACACCCATGAACAACTTTCGGTTATTTGCTGAATAGGTTTTGAACAGATGAATAAAGAGAAGGGGAAAAAAATTGTCCAGTCAAGTTTAGAATTAGGTCGCTATGCTTTTATTTCCCTTTTTTTACCGGATCCATCAAGTTTAGTCGGTTAGCTCCGTTAATCCTTAATAGTCACAGCCGTTTGAAAAAAAAAAAGCTAACAGTTTTAAAAATCTGTTGAGCATCAATGAAGTGGCAATCTGACTAAGCAAATTAAAACCCCTACGTCCTTGTTCCTGCTTCAATCAGTTCAATGTCTCCTTTATTCTTCACCGCCCCCAAAATGCAACACAATGCACCCATCCTTCCACAGCCACGGTTCCCTTCAACAAGAACGCTCATCGCTTAGCATCACAAAGGCGAACCAACCTGAGCGGTTATTCATGAGTGGGAAATGAGGGAGACTAGCATGGCTAGGCGTTTCATCACGGCAGAGTGATGAAGCTGTTGGTGAAGAAGGGAATTAACGGAATAAACTCCAAGGACCTGATAAAAAGGAGAAAAATGTAAGGACCTGATTCAAAACTCATGGAAACTATGAGGACTGTGGAATTAATTTTCCCTATAAAGAAAACTGAACATGCACTGAGATAATTGGATCTACAGAATGTGGTGTCTCCTTGGAATATGATGATCGAGGGATCGGTTACGCACGCGAGTGAGCGTTGTAACTGTTTGAGTGATATGTCCTAGCCTAAATACGGGGTCAAAGCAAGTTTGTATTATTCAGATTTCTCATTAATAAAAGATTCCTCTTTCTCTGGTCAACCACGTGTGGAGATCTCAGGTGTTCAGACACTCGATCGAATTCCAATAAATCAAAGCTTTAGATGCCAATAATTATGCTTGTTAAGAATGTGGAAGAGTATGTAAATGAATGACTTTGGAGGAGAAGATGCCACAAGCTTGAAGGGTACAAGTCATAGCTTAGCCAAAATGGCTAAACGCTCCTCATTGGCTTATGCGATACGATATTCCTAGTTTCTAAGTGGATTCGAGAGTCACCGTTGCATGCCCTGCAAATCTAAATTGAAGCAATTTTTTAAAACATATTGTTGATCACTAAATATAACCACATGAGTTGTATTAGATAGAGGTGGATTAGGTTTTATGGATTGGACATGTGGTTTTTTCCCTGTCTCAACCCTCTAATACATAGCCAGTCGCTGGATGGCCCTTTTAATCCTTTTATTAATTTTTGTTTCCATAAAATAGAAGTTAATATAGAAACAATGGTTGAATCTAATGAAACGAACTAATTCCTAGCATGGTAAACTAAGGTTCAGAACTTTGCTAATAGATATTTTGATATTTAGTGTTCAACATCACATCGAATAAAAATATATACATGCTCAGGGAAAAGAGTTGAAATTATTTTGCACTTAATTAAAATATAAACTTATTTCATGCCGGTAACATGCTTGATTTATTTTTTTATATTGATAAAATAATTATATAAAATATATTATATGTTTATATTTGTAAGTTTCGGAATTAATTTAATTATACACTTGTATAAGATCTCGTAATTTTGAATTTAGACAACAAAAAATTATAATCTTATTGAAAATTTAAAAAAAATTGAATATGTATTTTTTTTGTTACAAAAAAGAGAGCACAAAGACTCAAAAATAAAAGAAAAGAACTACACTAAGGGGGAATTTAATCCCAACATGTCTTCCAAGCACATCGCCTCCAAGTGAGATAGACATGATTTGTAAACCCCGTTTGAAGATATTTCTTCCTTTGCAAGGGCGGCTGCGAGCTTATTTTGTTCCCTTGGTATAAGGATAATAGACAGTGTCCATTCCCTTCTCATGAGATCCCTAATTGCAGCAATTAGCATTCCCTCACCTGTGTTACTGCCTTCTGCATTAAGCATTTCCACCAGCATTTGCGCATATTCAATAACCACTTTCTTAAACCCATGTTCATAAGCCGTATGCAAACCTCTGTACAAGGCCCATTCCTCAGCAACATGAGATTGACACTGGCCTAAAGCTCTTGTAAATCTCATGATCCAAGCACCTGTGTGATCTCTAATAATGACACCACATCCAGCATTCAAGGAGGACAAGGACAAGACTCCATATACAAAAAGAACAATTTTTGAATATGTAAAAAAGAACAAAAAAGAGATGGGATTTGAGGACCAATACCCTCCACTGGTAGGCTTGTTTGACAATATCATAGCCCCTTTTAAGGTGCATTTTCCAACACAACCTGCTAGCCATAACCAATATTCATAGTGAGCCCAAAGTTTAAATTAATCTGACAAGGTAGTTGCTGTTAATTATTTGATGACAAAAGTAATAGCAATGTTTAATGCTTAAAAATTAAAAAGAAGGTAAAATTTAAACTTTAACATGTTAAACGCAACTTATTCAAAAGTTATGGAGGTTTTTGTACATTTAAGCCATATTTATTTTATTAAAATTTACTCACATTCTTTTTGTTAGCACCAGGTAAGCCATATATTGAAGAATGATCACCACACATACATGGATCCATGGATAATGAAATGAGCTTGATTAAGGAAATTGTGATATTTCTTATTCTAATATTCCTTTATCTTACATTCACGACAGATATGCAATTAAAATAACTTATTGATATTTAGTTTGAATAGGTGTATATTTGCTTGTATTTATCTGTTTTTGATAATGTTAGAATGGGATTTGACCAAGAGGGGTGGTGAATTGATCACAATAAAAATTTGAATCGTAAATCGCAGAAATTAAAAAACGAAATCACCGAGAATGTAGAGTAATGATGAACACAGAGATTTATCCTGGTTCGGTCCTCTCTGACCTACGTCCAGTCCTCAAAGCTCCTCTGAGATTTGCAATCCACTAACAACAAATAACTTGCCTTTGCAAGCCTTTACAAAATGGGAATCACACTCCCCCTCAATATTTGTAAAGTGACAGAGTTTCTTCCTTTCGGTTTCTCACAACTTTCAACCCAACAATCTCAAGGTCCCAACCTTGAGTTCCTCACAGAGAAAATAGAGATGAATTACAGAAATGAAACTCTCAAAAGAGCATATAAGCTAATCACTGAAGCTCACGAAAGATTTTGAATGAATATGAAAGAGAAGACAGTAGGTGATGGCAATGAAGAATTGATATGTTGATGAGTTGATGCTTCTCTTTGCCTTCAATGCTTCTATTTATAGATGAAGCTGCATGGGTGTACGTTAGATAGAGCCCAAGAGACCGTTGCTCAGTTTGAATGATGCATCCGTTGTAGGAGCGTTGAGGTTGATGGCCTACCGTTGAAAATGCGTATCTAGTTGTCCTACTTTTTCTTAATTAAGGCAGTAGATAAATGTTTAAAACTTTCATATTTATAATAAAAAATCTGCCAACAAAAGGTTTTAAGCAATAGATAATGTTAATGGATAAAAACAGAATTTAATATTGAAAGTAGAGCATGCTTAGCCGTCATCGTTGAACAAATTTGGTAAATGAAGTTCCATACGTTGCTGTCAGATGCAATATTCAAATAGAGTATGCTATATTCAAAATATGTAATCATGAAGGTAGCATGCTTAGCTGTGTCATCGTTGAAAAGAGTTGGTAAATGAAGTTCCATACGTTCAGCACATGACTCAACTTGCAACGTCCATAGCTCTCTCAATTCAACTCCAAATCATGCATATAATATCTCAATGAAAATCCTTGCATGTCTACTTTCATATGAAACAAGAAGCAGTCCAAAAACTGTTACATAAAGAAAGTTATGGCAGATACAATAAGCAAAGGTCAGGGATAAGGCGTTAAATTCTACCATCAACTTTCGAAAATTATATCTCCTTCATAGGAAAATCTTTGAAGGTTTTCTAGGTTTCTATGAACCGTGTTGGGAGTCTAGTTTCATATGACATTGGTTTCACATCAATCGGAGTTGTATTTTGGGAGATATGGTCATAATACCAAACATATGTCGAGCAGACAGAAATGGACGTGCTGCAACTCGAGTTGTAAGGATGTAACTTAATGAAAGATGAATAACATCTATTTAAAAATATTTTAACATTCAATATTGAGTTATTTAACCACATCACCTTTCAATTTAAAAAAGATGCACAAATATAGTTATAAATCAATATGCATTATAAAAATATTTTCTTAAATCAATATGCATATGAAAACTTTTTGCTCTATTATATTTGACATCATCAAAACTAATCATATCTAACAAATAAATCATTAGACATATGATAGCAGTTAAATTTCACTAAACAATCCATGAGTCTATTGGCTAAATCAAATGATATAGAAATCAACTTAGTATCATTCCACAAGAAATTAAATTTGGCAACACCAAAGTAGTATAAAATCCATATTCTCCAGGTTACCCTACTACAATATACATTTTTCAATTTCCATTTTTAAGTCTTTTCACGTCCATTTCTTGGTAGACGTCATTGTTGGGGCATTACAAGTATGTGATTGTTACGTTTATTAGGAAACAACCAATACAGTATCTGTCATGTCCATTTTTTTAAAAAAAAAATGGATGTGATAGATATAAATGTCAAATCTGTTTTTCCATCAAAACGAATGTGACAAGTCCTGCATTTTTTAAAATTTTTATCCATTGAACTAATCTAAACAATACCATTGGCAAAAAAAAAATCTAAATCAAACCTGCATGCAACAAACAATATACAGCAAACCGTTGTTATCACATAAATCACTGGTCAGCAAATAACATTCTTAAAAACGAAGTTAATTTCAGAAACAAAAAAGTAATAAAAACAAACTAATATTTTTCTTGCATTGCTATTTTGTTATCACCAAACAGGTTTACAAGTCCAAGTTGTATAACTACGTGATAACTTCCATAGCAGAAACATGGTGTATGATTGAAAAAAAAATAAAAAAATCTGAACATTGAAAAAGAAATTTAGAGTTATCGAAGGTGTGCCAAAGTTGTCAAAATATGACCTCATCGGCCTCTCTTGTACTTGTTGCCCTTTGACTTACCCCAATTGATTTCCCCTTCACTTGACAAGAAGCTGTAGCTAATATAAGTCGCAAACTGATATTATAAGTTATAACACAGATTTATTCATAAACTGAAAGAGAAAACTTCACAGGTGGCTGTATCAAATGGACTTGAGACTGACACTGAAAATTAATTAATACCTGGAACTGCACCAACAGCCCGAAAAGCTCCAGATTAATTCTCCATCACATTCTACATTACCATCACACTGATGTGATCTAAGTTCCACCCATTTTGCCTTACTGGCTCTTATTTAATCAATGAAGCTAAGAAAATTGAAGGTTTTCCTCCTCAATCGGAGTAATTGGAAAAGCAAAATTATTCTTCTTATGTGTAGCAAACTCAAAATGAGATTGGTTCGCAACAAGAGCCAGAAATTGCAATATAACCAAAAAAAATGTTACCGGTTCGACTCATTAATAAATTAACCTAATACCAAATTCAATCACAATGAACATAAAATCATAGTTTACGATATGGTATTAAATATTTATAACAAAATCTTATTTTTATGGTGAACCCTATAAACAAAGTAAATTAGCAACAGTTTGATCCATGTCAAACAACTTCAGTAAAAGGAACTGTGGCGATTATGCATAGAGAGGATTGCTGAAGAAACCATACGATAGAACAGCCTTAGAGTTTATTGAAAATACGGAAGTGGCCACTGTGATTGCGAGATCATTGAATGATTAATGGTAGTTTCGCCACTGAAGAAAGTCAGAATACCACATCAGTTTCATTGTCCCTGGTTAGAATTTGTAAAACTGATTGGCTGATAAATACAAAATATATTACCGTCACTTGCAGGCAACGGAGGGAGCCTGGTGAGTATGTAGAATGGCCGAATAGGATTGGCCCTGTTATGTCCTTGTCATTTTAAAAGAGTTCTCATCTCATCCAGTTTAATGAAATGTAAAGAATTTTTTATTTACTTCTATTTCTATTTATAAGTCATATCATTTCATGTGGGTGTACAATTTCACCCTTTATTTATTATGGACTCTGGTCATAATTAATATTAAAAAAGGATAAAGAAGTGTAAAATATGCTAGGTTGATTTATAAATAAAATGAAAGGAGTATATCCACAACTTATAAATAGAACAGTGACGGCTCAGTTTCACCTAGCTTTCTTGTTGGGCTTTGTGCATGGGCCTTATACAATCAAAAGTTATCAGTGTCTAAACCTATACCTTCCCTTTTTACTTGTTCCAGTGGAAGCCTTTTCCTGTCTCGAAGGATGGGCCTCTCATTTCTCATCTTATGTTTGTAGATCTTCTTCTATTTGGAGAAGCGTCCCAGGAGCAAATCTCAATCATGATGGCATGCCTTGACAAATTCTGCCAGGCCTCTGGAGCTAAGGTAAGTAAGGAGAAGCCCTCTATCTTTTTCTCAAAAAAGGTTCCCAATTCAATGAGGAAAAATGTCCAACGCATTTTTGGTATGAATATTTCGAATGATATTGGTAAGTATCTGGGATTTCCTTTATCTAGAAAGAGAAAACCTACTAAGAACTTTCATTTCATTATTTATAGAATTAAATCTAAATTATCTGCCAGGAAAGTGAACTACCTCTCTATTGCAGGAAGAATCACTCTTGCGAAATCAGTTCTCAGCTCCCGCCCTTTGTACTCTATGCAAGTTGCTAAAGTTCATTTGTCTATTTGTGGGGAAGTCGAAAGACTCCAATGGAATTTCATATGGGGCACTGAGTGTAACAGGGGTTTTCATCCTGTTCGATGTGAGATTGCCACCCTTCCCAAATCTCATGGTGGGCTTGGGTTTAGAAAGTTGCGGTCGATGAATCGTGCCTTTGGAGCCAAAATTGATTGGAACCCTTCTTATTGGAACGTTTGGTGTAAAGTAGCAGGTAAGGAATGGGAGTACGGTGAGTTTCTTCTCGGATATGTGGTTAGTCCCGGGAAAGAAAATTAAAACATGTGTTGAGGCCCCTTACTGAGGTAGAGGAAAGGTCTGTGGTTGCTGACTGGATAGTTAATGGAAATTGAGATTACCATCGGCTGAATAATTTGGTGAATGGTGAAGTAATTTCCAATTTAACTAATCACATCCCTCCGAGACCTGACGCGAATAATGATATTATGACTTGGGAATTACCAGTTCTAGGATTTTCACGGTTAAAAGTGCCTATTTTTCTATTGAACCCAATCCTCCAAATTTGTTTAGCCCTGTGTACAAGTAAATTTGGAAATGGAAAGGAGCCGAAAGAATTAAGGTCTTCCTTTGGAAGGCTTTCCACAATAGGCTTCCAACGAATGGATGGCGAAGCAAATGGTCAAATGCGTCACCGCTATGCCCTTCTTGTCATGATGAAGAAGAGAATACTTTGCATGTGCTTCGGGGCTATAAGTATGCTAGAAATATATGGCTTAAGTCTGTTCAGCCCTCTCACTTATCTAGTTTCTTTTCATGTTCTTTACGTGATTGGTTTGCCATGAATCTGAAAAGAAATCTGGGATTGAGTTCTTTCTCTAATTGGGACTTATTTTGGGGTGTGGTTTGTTGGTGTCTTTGGTTTTGGAGAATAAAGATATTTTTTATAATGATTTTTCTAGGCCTTCTGATCCTCTTTTGTCAATTCTTGCTTCTTGGAAGCTTTTTGTTCAATGTAATGACATCTTACAGCTGCACCCTGATATAAGGACTAATCAGTTTCTGCGTTGGATGCCACCGGATATTGGGTGGATTAAAGTTAATGTAGATGGAGCCGTCGCCCAAGCCTCCAAAAAGGCAGGTTGTGGAGGTATTTTTAGGGACCACTTGGGCACCTGGAAATTAGGATTTACCAAGTCACTGGGTCACTATGAGCCGCATACTGCTGAAGAATGGGCGATTTTCAGTGTCCTTCAATTAGCTTCTGACTATGGTTTTAAAAAAATCATTATTGAGTTTGATGCTAAGCTTTTGGTTGACATGCTAAATTCTAGCCAGCACTTTCCTAACTCTGGCCTTCTCTTCGATGAGATTGGAAAGCTTATTAAAAGAGACTAGACGGTTATCATTCAACATGTTCCTAGGGAGATCAACTGTTTGACAGATGTTCTTGCTAAACAAGCCATTTCCTCCTCTTCTGTTTATTGGTCTACCCTCATCATCTGCAGGCTATATGCTTCAATGACTGCTTGGGAGCTCATCTCCTTATCGTGTAATTTCTGTTTGTTCTCTTGAGCCTGGTGCTCTCTTTCTTTGTATCAAAAAAAAATTAGAAGATACATTCGTCCTTGCATTAAAAGGTACTTTTTGAACATCTTTCATTCCACTACATTGAATTTATTAGTTGTGGGTGGTGGAATTCATTTATGACCCCTTTCTTATATATCCGATCCCTCTTCATTTACTCTCTGCCTTCCCTATTTCCTAGTTTCAATATTGAAAAACGCCCTGCCACATGTAAAAAAAAAAAAGGATTGCCAGTTTTATTGCATTTTTTAATTAGTTATCTTCAAGAAAATGTCTTCGTAGAATGCCTCAGAGATTGTAAAGAGTGTTTACGTTATAACATAATGCAAACTAAATCAACCTTAATTTTGTTAGGATCTTATCCTTCAGTATTATTTTTCAAAAAAATTTCCTTTAAAATCGCACAAGGCAATTACTATTAGTCTTGAGCTTAAAAAATGGATTCTTATATTAATACTTGTGCTTTTTGAAACATACAGACAAATAATGCAGGGAGAATCCTAAATAAATACAGCGGAAACACATAAATTCAAATTTAAGTCCACACTTTTATCAAATCCCTAATAAGGCCTATAAGGCTTATTTGATATTTCTGAATTTTATGATTTTATTAATATACCCTATTCTTTTATCTCTTTATTTTTGGTCTAACACTTTTTCTTTGCGCTATTCTGTAAACAAGGCATTTCCTCCTTGCTTCATGCATTCCCTTTATTTTTTAATTTTCTTTGGTGAAATTATAATTACTAATATGGTCAAATGCTTTGTTGCTCGCTTGCATACTAAAATAAAATAAATAAATAAAAATTGAATAAAATATTAAAAATTAAAAAAAATAGCAAAAAATTAAACACAATTTATAAATTTTCATTCACAACAAAATTTTTGTATAAGCCTTTTGTAGGAATTGTTTTGTAAAGGTTCAAAACAAAATAGCAATTCAAAATGTATGGTTAAAAGAGAAGTTATTATAATATACTCTTAATATTATTGAAAATCAACTCAAAAATTAAAAGCCACTACTAGAAAAATGTCATTTAGTGATAGAAAAATTCATCGTTAAATTGCTATTTTCCTTTGAAAAATTTCCATTCAGCGACGGAAAATATTAGCGACCCTCGTTTTAGCGACAGAAAATAGCCATTTTTTGGTAGTGAGTTTAGATCCCAATAATTCAAGGAGGTAGATTTTGGCATTATGTTGAAGATTCTTTTGGAATTTGTAATAAAAATTGACACACATGCCTTCAATTCTTTTTAATGGTAAAGGGGTATTATTATCTTTTTAACAATATTAAAACAAATCCCTAGTAAGGTCTATAGGCCTTATTAGATATTTAATAAAAGTGTAGGTCTGAATTTGAATTTGTACATTTTGACTGGATTTAATAAAAAATTTCTCAATAAGCTATACCATTTTTTGCTACATGCAATAATACATAAAAAAAAAATCCTACCATGAGTTTTGTGATCCAAGTTCCCCGACACTAGATACTTGGTTTCAAAGATGAATAGTAAATAGATTGTTTTTCCACAAGTTCATAAAAAGGCTTTGGAAAATGAATCTTCTAAGCCTTTTTTTACTAGAAATGGAAAATGGTAAAAGCTAAGGGTCAATTTGGATAAAAGAAAATGGACCAATAGAAATGGAAAATCCCAATTTTTCACTAGTTACACTGTTTGGTGGACATTCTGAGATGGAAATTAATTTCCCGTGATAAGCTATTTTCATTTAAACGATGGAACATGTTTTGCCACAAAAAACAGTGGGAACTAAATTTCAATCGCTTGTGAGAAAATGTAAAAAATACACCTTTCCGTGAAAACTCGTTCCTCACGAGCTAAAATAAACAACATCTCGTCATTGTGCATTTAGAAAGCAACCAAGAAGGGAGTTGTGAACCTATCGGAAAAGAGAGGAATATAGGAAAGGGTTGCGAATTTGCTTCTATGAACAGCGTATTTTAATGTTGCTTATTTTTCAAATTTGATCTAGATGTAGGTGATGAGCAAATCATGGTTAAGAGGAAATTTGTTTAATTCTTGCATAACCACTAGGTACTGATTACATATATTTAATTAAATATGTAAAGAGAAAGTGAATATGAGTATATGACTATAGGTTTGATACAAGAACTTTAGTTAGGAAGAAATTTCAAATAACTTGTGGCTTTGAATAGATGCACATCATATATAGCTTATGGTTACGAGGGAAACTATTTAAATTTC
Source organism: Vachellia pachyceras (assembly GCA_025593235.1). NCBI lineage: Eukaryota > Viridiplantae > Streptophyta > Magnoliopsida > Fabales > Fabaceae > Vachellia > Vachellia pachyceras. The sequence continues at coordinate 19,424 of JANTPZ010014140.1, forward strand.
AAGTAACCATAACATATTCATAATATGCATCTGGTTAAAGTTATATATTTGTTGTGGCTTTGACTAGATGCACGTTATGGGTAGCTCATTTTCTGATTAATCAGATATTTGAACATTGTTGAAGGCTTAAAAAAATATTTATTAAATGTAAAGTTTATATTTTGCTAGAAAGGGTAAGATTGTCATGTTTCATATTTTTCTACATGTTTTTCTACCATTTTAACCTAACTAAACATAAATTTTCATATGAAACCATTTTCCATTCCTGTGCATACCAAACATCTTTGCACAAAAAAATTTTCAACCCATTTCCTTCCATTCCTTTCCATTACAACCAATTCTTTGATTCAAACGGGACCCTAAATCTTTGAAAAAATTGTCATCCAAGAGGTATCGCTCAATAACATCATTGAATATTCTCTTTGAACTTCCTCTAAACTTTTTTTAAAAAACTTCAGACTGTTTAATAAACCCTCATCATCCATGCAACCAATGAATTTCAATCTATATTTACGAACATGCTTAAAACAATTTTTTATCATTTTGTTTTCAATAGATATCACTTTAGCTAATCCTCATATGCATCACACTCTTATCGTTTTGCTACCACCACTCTATACTCATGTTGCCCCTTTAAAACATAATAATTTATATCATATATATTACTAGTCTTATAATAGTTAAAAAAACTTTGCTTTAACCTTATTAGGTATTCTTTTTATAACAAATAACTCCATTGGTCTTTCTCTATTTAAATCACTCAGTTTGATTTTTAAAATTAATGCATCCACTAATTTTGCCATCTTTATTTAACCTTTGTGGTTCCTCGAATGAATGATTTGATTTTGGAGAAAACTTAGGTCTAGTACTTGATGGATTGAATGTCCAGTTCCCAATAAAAAGATGCCATCTGTACCATGTAATCCCCACAAATCTGAAACTGCTTCTCTCTTGCACGAACGCGAACGCGATCTTCACGGCACACCTGCAAATCTGAATGACCACGACGCCTCCTCTGTCACCGCCGTCAAGACCACACACGCAGACGGAAGAAGAGAGAATGACGCTGCCGCTCCTGGATTCAATCTCCATTAACCCATTTATCTGCTCTCTCTCCTCACACCACGGCACGAGGAGACTCACACACACAGCCACGCCTGGAGTAGAGACGGAGGGGAGCTCTCTTCCTCGACCATGATGCCATAGCCATTGATGAGAAGCACAAGCCCCCAAAGCACATTGATCCATTGCAGCCTAACACGCACGCACAAAAAGAACCCCACCTGATTCAATACATCACCGGAGTACTCTGGCGTGTGCGTCGTACGTGAAGCTGAGAGAACCAAGAAGCAGATGCTCCTCCTCTCTGCTCGTGCGTCGTCTCTCTCTGCGTTTTTCAGCTGTCAAGGTCCGGAGGAAAGAAGGCGTCGCGTGTGATGGTCGATAGGATGGAGGTGGTCGAGTGCTTGTCTCCTCGTACTCCTTCGCGGCTTGTATGGTTTCAGAATGGTGGTCAAGATGACTGGAAGCGGCGGCTGTGTGGTTTCAGAGTCGCAGGTGCGCCATGAAGATCGCGTCCGCGTTCGTGAAGATGAAAAGCAGTTTCAGATTTGTTTGGAGAAAAATTAGGTCAGTACTTGATGGATTGAATGTCCAGTTCCCAATAAAAAGATGCCATGTGTACCATGTGGGCCCCACAAATCTGAAACTTCTTCTCTCTTGTACGAACGCGAACGCGATCTTCACGGCACACCTGCGACTCTGAAACGACCACGATGCCTCCTCTGTCGCCGCCGTCGAGACCACACACGCAGACGGAAGAAGAGAGAACGACGCCGCCGCTCCTGGATTCAATCTCCATTAACCCATTTATCTGCTCTCTTCCTTAACCACGACGCCATAGCCATTGATGAGAAGCACAAGCCGCCGACGCCATCTTCCTCCAGAACCCACGAAGCACATTGATCCATTGCAGCCCAACATGCAAGCACGCACAAAAAGAACCCCACCTGATTCAATACATCACTGGAGTACTCTGGCGTGTGCGTCGTGCGTGAAGCTGAGAGAACCAAGAACCAGATGCTCCTCCTCTCTACTCGTGCGTAGTCTCTCTCTCTCTGCGTTTTTCAGCTGTTGAGGTCCGGAGGAAAGAAGGCGTCGCGTGCGATGGTCGATGGGATGGAGGTGGTCGAGTGCTTGCCTCCTCGTGCTCCTTCGCGGCTTGCGTGGTTTCAGAATGGTGGTCGGGATGACTGGAAGCGGCGGCTGTGTGGTTTCAGAGTCGCAGGTGTGCCGTGAAGATCGCGTCCGCATTCGTGAAGATGAAAAGCAGTTTTAGATTTGTGGGCCCACATGGTACAGATGGCATCTTTTTATTGGGAACTGGACATTCAATCCATCAAATATTGGACCTAAGTTTTCTCCTTTGATTTTTCATTTTAAATGAATACATCTGCCGTTGATGGATCGAAAAAATGAAAAGGAGACAATGAAATTTGGGTCCCCCTAGAATTTGGGTTACACTGTCAAGACTTTAATTGATTCAGACTTTAAAGTCCTTTTTGTCAAAACCATACGTTGGATTCACATTAATTTTCTTTATGTGAATGAAAACTGTTACTTTCACTCATGCTTATTATATATTTTCATGTCTGACAGAGCGTGTATATATGATCCGGTTTTGATTATTACTACAAGCACATAAAATTTGATTGGATGTCTGTCCAATTCAAAGAGTTACATAATATAAAAGCTCAGTTGCATTTTAAAATGAATGAAAATAAATTTATGTAAAAATTGGGAAAATCGACATTGAGTAATTAATTAGATAACAAGAGATGCTCATTTACATATATTGAAACTCAGTTGCATATAATATAAAAGCTCAGTTACATATCGTGGAAGTTTAGTTATATATGTGTGAAATGTCTTATTTTACAGTTAGTTCCCAACAAGGGAATTTTCCCCAATTCTCTCTAAAATTATTCTATTTTAAATTTAAAAAATAAATTAAAACTTCCTAGGAAACGATACAAGTAAACATATATATATATATATATATATGTATGGGTAGATACAACTAACAACACAATAATTTAACATAAAACTATATATATATATTATAATGAGCATAAATGAAGTAAATTTATATTATATTAATATAATTAATATTATAACATAAAAGTATAAAAACATATAAATTAAAACATATCTACTTAAGAATAAAAATAAAAGAAAAAGGGTATGTTTGTATTCTTGTGTTCAGAACAGTTTTTTTTAAAAAAAAACAAAGTTATTGGTAACTTGTTTTCAGCTGTTTTTTTAAAAAAGAAAAGCAGAAATCTATTTTAAAAATGAAAAACCAAAATTATTATTTGTTGTTTTCTTGTCTTTGTTTTTACATTTCCTATTTTTTTCTTTGAAAAAATTGGGAAACTCTTTCTTCCCTGCTCATTTGCTTCTTCTCCATTTGAGGATGAGTTCTTATTGAAGATTTACCCTTCAATTTCAGTATGATTATTTTGAAATGCAATTTTTTAAAATATTTATACAAACACATTTTTTTTTCTAAAACTTGTCTGAAATTTTTTTTATAAAATTGATTTTTGAAAAAAAAAGAAAGAAAAAGAAACAAACTGTACCAAAGTAACTCCTTAATTCATAAAAAGAATTTTGGATTGAAAAAGACTCTTGACTCGGCAAAAAAAAAAAGAAAAAGAGTCTTGAAGACGTATAATTATAATTATAGAGATTAAGTCTTTTGAATCAAAAATATTGTTGCTTATGAGTTTAAATATTATGGAATGAAAATTGTTTCTTTTTTTGCCAACAGAATGAAATTTGAAATTATTGGTTAATAAATGACTTCATTTTAAGAGTTCCTTACAACAGTAGATTAAAAAACTTTTTTGTAATATAAATTTGTAAGAAAAACATAATCATTGTTTTATTGAATACGACACGCTTGATATTGTAAAAAAATATTTCAAAAAAATTATAAAATAAGTATTATTTATTATACTAATGGGAAATTAGAAGGGAAAACTAGCGGCTCAATTGATATCATAGATGAGCTCCGTTTTCTAATTAGAAATTAAGGCGTGATATATTTCTGGGGTTCTTTAAGGCATGATACAGTGATAATACAGTCCTCAAACTCGAAGTGATAATACACGCATGATATATTTAAGAACAAAATCAAATTCCTAATTACATCTTACATTAAAGATCATATGGGCACTTATTTCGTTTTAGGTAAAAATGGTACTTCTTTCCTTGTTACATCAACATAGCTCTCAAATCTAGCGCTCACACATGTAAATTATGCTTTTTTTTTATGCAAGGTGATAAAACTTTGATAAAGAGATGTATTTTGAAGGAGTATCCCATGAAATGGAGTGAGTGCATTTTTTTTGGGTTTATCTTTTTATCCCAATTTCTTCCAAGAATACCCTTAATTGGCTTTAATTTCATATAACCATTATTAATCATAATTAATGCAATTAGTCAATAAAAGCCTAAGAATAGCACTAAAATCTCCTAAAATACTACAAATTTACTAAATAAAATATGATTATTTCAGTGAGACTTTGAAGTCTACTCTTAATTAAGTTAAGCAAGTCATATATAATTCATTCAAACAAATTAAGACCAAAGAATTTTGAGATTTTGTGTTTGTGAAGGTACAATGTATTCACACTAAAAGGTTAAATTATGCTTCCCTCAATGACAAAATGTTGAAGAAGTCCAACCCGTGTTTGAAAAATTGCAAATTGAAACTCCATCAAAATTAGTATTTTAAAAAGAAAAAGTATATGTTTAGTCTCTAAGTTGATGTTAAATTTTAATTTGGTCTCTTAAATTTAAAAAGTATATTAGTTATGTATTCATAGCGCCATTAGTTTCATTTAACAGAAAATATTTATTTAGAAAATTTAAACAGTGATTTTAAAATTAAGATTCAATAACATCTGGTTATATTCTAAAATATAGATTTTTTTTATATCAAATAACAAAAATTTAAGCATAATTTGTTAGTATTTAATTGCAGAATCATTGTATAAATGATTAAATATAACATTTTAAATAAAGGATCAAACTGAAATTGATGTAAAATTAAAGGACTAACATATTCTTTAACTTTCTAAAAAATAAAAGTGGATTACAATTCTAATATTAAAATTTTATATTAATCTATTCTGAGATATCTATATATATATATATATATCATGGAGATAAAATGATATATTTTTGCCACAGGATGTAAATCTTCTCATCTTCTCTATACTCATTTTTAGCCACAGAAAGTGTGACTTTGAGGCCTCCTCACAAGTCAAGGGCTCTCTTATATCTATGTGGTCACTCTATGGCCTAAAATGGATATAACACCCTGAAGTATTTTTTATGTACATCAAATTACCTAAAATATTTTGTAGTATATCAAGTGCTCTGAAGTTATCTTCATGTCCATTCAGCACTTTAAATTATTTTTCGAGAACCAATCATCCCAAAATATTTTTTCATATACGTATAGCACCATAAAATATCCAACACTTAGGCATAAAAAATACATTAAGGTATTAAAAGCAACTAAATATTTCCAGGTTTTAGATGCACGACAAAATACTTAAGGGTGTTAGATGCATATTAGGAAATATTTCATGATATGAGATGCAAATTAGCTTATTTTATTAATCAATTTATTTTTTGTGACACTTTTTTTTATAGTTATTTGTGTCCTTGCGTACCTCACAAGTCAAGCACATCATGTGTGCCTCCACAAGCAGATGATAGTCGGCAAGACTTTAATTAGTCCCCTGAGTTGGGCGAATATCAAGTCTAAAAGACACGACTAAAGACTTCTGATATTTACGCTCTCCCACTATTAACGTTCTTTTGGGAGTACTCTCTTAGTGCAATGGAAATGAAAATTGTTCCAAGAATAAATTAGTCAATAAGGTGAATGAGAAAGTAACTATAGCAGCAATACTTAGGAAATATGACCAAATCCATAGGCAATTTTTTTTTCAAATTTTTTTGTTGTTTTTTTCAACTCAACAACAATCCCTCCCCCACAATCGATCAATACATTGTCCCCAATGTATAAATAAAGCGTAACATTATCTTAACCAAAATTCTCAAGTGAAGTGGAAGGTGTGAAGTCCGATTTGAAATCGAAGCACAACATGTCACTATCACTAAGAGAAGAGAAATGAGAGACAGGATAAGGTAATGTAGAATGGAAATGGACAAGTATAAATCAAGCGGTCAAAAGAGATGATAAAAGCAAGAGCAAACAAAGCATACTACTAAACAAAAATAAACAACAACTGCAACTAATGGAAACGTTCCCTTCCCCACACTTACACCTAGCTATCTCAACAAATATATATAACTAGTATTGCAACTAGAATATTTGATGGCAATTATTGGTTAGCTGTATAATTCTTCAATTCAACAATAATTACAGGACTTTGAGTTTTCAAAGGGGAGTTTTAGTGACTTTAATGTCATATTCAATAATTATTTAACAATTTTTAGGTTTTAGGATAGTGTTTTCTGATTATTGGAATAGTTTTATTGTTTAATATGATTATATTTTGGATATTATTATGACTGAATTATTGGTAGCATTTGATATTAGACTAATTATAGCTTTAATTTCAATCACAATGTTATGGTATGACATTTGTATTGATTTTAGAGTTAATATATTGTAATTTTCAAAGGTAGCATGGAATCTTGCATCAAAATTATCTGTTACTAGCTTTAATTTTATTATTTTGAATTTAAAAATTACAATTAAGCATTGGTTTTTATCATCTTTGATTTCATTTTGCTATTCTGGTTGTAGTTAGTAAATTGGAATTTTGCAAAATATTTTGTGACAATTCGAGGTGGCTCGGTTGTTTGATTAAAGCTTAATTATAATTCTTAATTTATTATTTTAACTACAGTATCTATTAAAGTGAGGACTGGATGCGTTGTTAAATTGGATAATTGATTTCTACCATTGTTTATTTGTGTATTTCATTTTCATCTCGTTCATAATCTTTTGGTTCGATTATTTTTATATAAAAATATTTTAATTTTAGTTTAATTCATAACATTTAGCTAGAAATTCCTCAAATCAATTTTGAGTTTAGGTTGCTTGCATTTAATTACTAGGCACTTGTAAGAGATTTTGACTTGTATCTCCATACCTTATCAAAGGTATACTGGTCTTATTTCATCTTTACTACCGTAAAGACAACCGACAAGGGACATTTAGGACAATATTTATAATTTGTCCATGGATGTAATTATTACAATAAACATGCAAGAATTATGATAATTAAATAGAGAAAATACATTAAAATAAATAATGTCTAAGATATAATAATTGGTCCTTGGAGCACAATTTCCAACCACTTCAATCATCCAACTTGTCAAAACGTGAAGGTTTAGTGTACGAATGATGGCCCATTTTGATGTGGTTTCCCCCTAACTCGACCGTCTAATATGCCATTTTATAATTTTTTTATTTTAGTGTCAATAAAATAGAAGTTATTATACAAATAGCGGTTGAGTAAAGTGGAAGGAACTAGTTCCTAGCATAACAAACTAAGGCTTGAAACCTCTAAAAGCAGTTCTCATATTTAGTGTTCAACAACACCTCAAACATGTGCTTAATTAAAATATAACCTTATTTCATGCTAATAACTAATTTTCATGCTTGGTTTATCATTTTTATATTGATAAAATAATGACATAAAATATACTATGTGTTTATATTTGTATGTTTTGAAATTAAATTAATTATATAATTTTATAAAATATAAAAATTCGAATATAGACAATAAAAATTGTAATTATTTTAATATTTTAAAACAATATTTGAATATGTAAAACCTGATTCAACCTATATTAGATGAACAGGTTGAATCAGATTTTTTTAGTTACTATTTCTTTTGTCTAATTTTTTTTTTACTTTGGAAAAATTGGGGTGATGATGCTTACTGTGTAAATATATTAAGTACTTGAATGAGATTTCTGAAGCGATATGTCGCCATCTGAACTTAAGTTTATCTTCAACCTTTATCTTTGTCTTTTTTTTAACCATTTTATGCATTACTGCTGTGTTTGGATATGTACCTGTAAAATTTGACTGAAAGTCCGCTGAGAAATGATGGAGGCATTTATCAGGGCAATTTATTGCATTTTTATTAAGCATGTGTATTCACATAGACCGAAAGCAATTATATTCAAGATACCATTTGTCACTAAATGTGCATACATCTTTTAACGAGGATTCAACTATTGGTTCATTACATTATAAGTGATTAATTGGTTTTTTTGGTCCAATTGATTGTGAACTTCATAGGTCCACTCACAAGTCAAGCACCAAACGTTCTTAACATCCAAGTCTTAAAGACTTTGAGTATATGCTTGTGTAGGAATAAAGACTTGACCAAAAAAATTGGAAAAACGAAGTGGTAATACGTTTAGTCCTGATGGTAAGTGAGGAAATTAGAGACCACACAATTTTTTCTTCCTCTTTTTTCCTATCAATAGTTTTTTGAGCACTTGGTGCGGTAATGGGCGGTTCTTATTTTCATTGTACCATACATCATATATGTACACATATAGTCGATTATAAATTGAGCTTCATCAAATCCATAACAAAAAAAATTTATTGCTTAATCAAATTAGTTTGGGTTTAATTTTTTTTAAATCTTGACAATTGCTATGTTGGAAAAATTAATGAGATAATATTGTTTCATTTTCCTGAAAATTATTTTATTTTAGACAATATTGTTTCATCATTTTTTTGTCATTAGAATTGACGGATTCCTTCCACAAACGAATGGAACAAATCTGATGGCATCTGTATAGGTCCATTCTGTTACAAGTGGAGCATTATGCTTTGCCTGCCATCCAAGTCTGAATACATTGGGTTTATTTTGTGGTGTTGTCCTCATAGTTACAACCAACGAAATTAAGAATCGCACATTTTTCTTCCTCTTTGCACGCTTCAATATTTGTGGTAGTACTTAGTGGGTGTTTTGATTAGTTTATTTTAAGTGATTTTATGGAGTTTTATGTCAGTATGTGAGATACGTTTTGTCTCTACTCGTAAAAATGAAGTGTTTTTGGAAGTTTTAGTGTGGTCATATTGATGGTTCCTCTTTTTACGGATTTTAAACTGCACTTCAGTTTTTTAAATATTATTGTTTAGCCTAATTCTTTTTCTATTTATTCAGTTTTTCAGTTATGTATACATTCCTTACATTTCTGTAATCAGAAACAGTATTGGTCCTTATTTTGTTTGTAATTGTGTTTACTGCATGGAAATATTTTGGGTACATAGTAATACCTTGGGTTCTTAATATAATAACTAATTGATTTTTATTGGAAAGATTAATGAAGCTAACTACGCTACCTAAAAATATTTATTTATGTATATAATTAGATTATATATCAATTATAAGCCGGCATTGGCAAGAAATTAAAACCAAAATCAACATCTGAACCAATTGAGACCATGATATAAGTGTTAGTGGATTATATCAGGGTTATTCTATCAATTAGACCAGTCATACCAAATTAATATATTTAATAAAAATACTTATATTCGATTAAAAACAAGTTAATATAATAATATTTAAATAAAAATGACCTTTCAGAACATATGGTTATAACTGTTTGATTGTAACAATAATAAAATTTAACATTGAGAATAATACTTATTCTTACAATTAGTCAAAAGCTATGAAGTAAAAATAATAATAATGAAACACTGGAAAATAATCATTAATAGATAGTGGTAGTGATTTAATAATCCAAAAAATAAAAGTAAAAATCCTAATAATGGTGACAAATTATAGTAATAAATTCTGTTAAGAGTAGCTCAAGTTAACTAAAACTAAAAAATTCATAATTTTTTAAAAAGCCTAATTCAATTGCCTCCAATTACCTAATTGCTTCGAGTCTGCCATCCATTTCGGGTTGGAGGCTTGACTGAACAAACTAGGTGGATGGGTTGGCAGTTTCTGGTTCAACCCAACCAGTCTAGTATGGGGTTTAATACCCTACAGATTAAGGATATGCTGAATAAATTACTTTAAAGCATTTATATTTATTTTAAAAAAATAATTTTTCTGATTAATTATAAAATGATATACAATCTAATTATATATTTATTGATTTTTTTTTAATTTTAGATAACTATAATGTGCTGAGTATCATTTCTTAATTCCAATAAGTTAGTTAAAAGGACTTATATTGTAGTAACATTTTATTATTTGCTTTACTAGCAAATTTTCTATGAAATGATTGTTCCAAAAAATTCATATGTATTAAATATAGTGACAATGTCTTGAATTGGCTAAATGCACATAAAATTATTCATTTTATTGATTTGAATGGAAGTAAATTATAGCGAAATCTTTATAGATGCTAGAATTTTTATATTCATAAAATTGTAAATGTTCATTATTGAAGAAAGGAATAACCATTTCGCTCAAAAGTGAAAAAGGAAATGCTTAATTGAAGGAACAATGTACCAACGAGCTTTTTTTTATAAATAAAACAATACTATGAAAATGTGGTACAAGAAGTGAAATTGATCAACACGTACTGAAATTAAGGGATGAAGCTTCTTCTCATTAACGTACATTTTGGGTTATTACCCACCCGACTTGACCATAAATAAAATAATGCAGCCAAAAGAAATACTTTCAAATAAAATGCGAAAACGAATTTAATTCGTCCAACATGCTAATTAGTGCTTTTGTTGAATTTCTTGTAATCTTATCAGAAAATAAACTCATTTGTAACCCCACGTTTTGTTGGCACGACTTGACCTGATCGGAATTGGACAAGTATAAAACAATTTGTGCTATGGTTCCTGGATGTGCAAGATTTTATCAGTTTGATAAGATCAATATGGGAAAACCTTCCTCCTTTGTCTTCCTCTTCTTGCTTCATTTCTT
>JANTPZ010014141.1:0-14291 GCA_025593235.1 Vachellia pachyceras
AAACACGAGATTCGATCCCGTAGTGAAATAAAGGAGTGATATACTGTGATGGTGTCTCTATATAAAGCCACCAATAGCTAGTCTTGGTTTCTCACAAGGCAAGCTAATTATATGTTAACACTCAAATTCTTTGTCCAATGTTATGGGGAAGATGTTTACCAATCTCATCACAGTCTTCCAATATTGTGGCTCTACAATATTGGTAGAGCCACCATATCGGTGGACAGTGATGATGTTTGAGAAGCTTATGATTATGATGTAATTGAAGAGCTTAATTATTACATCTGGTTCAAATCAACAAGTTTTGGTATGTGCGAGTGTACATGAGAGAGTTGTCGTCAAAGATTGATCCAGTGGGTAAAAAGTTAAGCCTGAAAGTATATCTTGACTCTGTTGAGACCCCACGGACTAACTCGCTCGAAATTTTAATTCATTGAGAGAGAGAAAGAGAGAGATTTATATGTTATACCATTTCTAGTCATAAATATAAGATTTAATTTGTAATGTAAATTATATTACATTAAAAATTAGATTTTATATTTAGGACTAAAGGTAGTAGTGTCTTTAATTTTGTTTTTTTTCATTGTCCGAAAGAAACTCCATTTATCAGTGAATAACTCTGATATCATGTCATGGGAATGTCAAAATACTTTTTACCATTACAACAAATTGATTTTTGGGAGAAAATATTCTTATTCATATCTCGATCTCCTCCTAATATTAATTTAGAATGTCTTCCTAATATTTTTTTACCCTAAATAAGTGTGACTGACCAACTGGTTTATAAGTTTCAACAATCCGAATTGGATGGAAAATCTAAATTTAGTTTGTTGATATAGTTAGAATAGTCTATGAAGCTTAATCAACAATCATTTTGTTTTGATGATCTTCACTCACTTAAGCCCCGCCCAAAAAAAGGGGAAATTTAGTCTGAGGTCCCAAATAAGCAACTTATTTACAAAAAGGTCCTATAATGAAAATATTTATTATGAGGTCCCAAGGCAGGACCTCATGTTGTCAACATCATCGTATGATGTTGTCAACACCAGCGCATGATGTTGTCATTACCCGCACATGGTGTTGTCATTACCATCGCACATGGTGTTATCAACACTAGTGCATGGTGTTGTCGATATAAAGACCTTATGTTGTCAACACCAGCGCTTGGGACCTCAGAATACATATTTTCATCCATGAGACCTTTTTGTAAATAAATTTTTTATTTAGGACTTCAGAATAAATTTCTCAAAACAAGTGGTAGAGAGACCTTTAAGAATGCTTAACACGATTACATTTTAAATATTCTTTTGAAAAACAAGCAATTTTAGCACTTTTGTTAAACTAATCCAAACATCAGTCTCTTTCTAGGTGGGACCCACTACTCAACTTAAGTCATATCACCACATGTGGGCTTTTTAAATTTTTCTGTTAACAGCCACTACAAAAGTCGAACCACATAGTTTGCAATAAGGTTTGTTACCAGGTCCTTGAAAGGCCATATTGCAATTTGTGGAGTTTTAAAAGCTACCCTTTTTCTCTAACAAAGTGATAGTCTCAGAATAAGTCAAATTAAAGGATTAGCAGCCAGCAGATATGAAGCACCAATATTGTCACACAACATAAAGTGGGTGGTTTAGGAAGTAAAGAATCCAAGTTGTCCCCGTAAGGTTTGTAACCAGATTAAGTCACAGGTTGTAATAGCAAGAGCTTTGTAGTTTGTTTCAGCAGAAGATCTTGCGACTTACGGTAGGTTGCTTTCCAAAACTCCAAGAAACTAGATTAGAAAACAAAAAGCACACAATAACCATTAGAAGATCTTCTATCATCAACGTTATAACAACTGAGATGTAAATTTCACTCAGAAGTTGTCACTAATGAGCAAAGTTGTCTCCAAAGGTTTCTTGTGTTCAAGAATGCTCAAGAAGTTATAATGAAACAATATTACACGTTAAAAATATTAACGGTCAACGTCAATTTTTTTAATAATCATTAGTTTTTTAACAAAATGGGGGGATTGCTGCATTATATTTTGAAACTTTTGATTTGACATTAATCACAAAAAACTTCTGAGGCAACATTGATCCTGAGTAAAAACTTTTGGGGCCAAGTTATACTTTAATCTAGCCATCCCAATCAACAATATTAGTGCCCATGTTTTGACGATAACAAAAAGAATATAAAATTATTTTTCCAACGTGATTTATAATATGCGAAGGAGAGATGTGAGATAAGTTTTATCTCAACTTGCATAAACAAGCTTTTATAATGCTGTCATGAACAGGTCCTATATTTTGCCAAATCTCCCCACGTTTTGAAGTTATCCAACCTCTCTAGACTCGAGAGGAAGCTTCTTTATTCTGTCGTCATGAAATTTGTTGAATATTTTGCCGTATGTATGTGTGTTTTATGAATATATAGGCAAAATATTTAATAATACACAGTATTAGAAACGTCATTAGGCATATTGGAAGAGGATATTGTGAGGGAGGGAAGACGTACACACAATTGGGAGCCAATTGTACGTATTTAGATAAAGGATTGTTGTTAAACTTTGAAAGTGTCACTTTCTGGAATACACCAGACAAAAAACATATGTAGGTGTGGGACGTGTGTGTGTAAGCTCATATCAGAACAAACACATAGGGTTAGACGTGGTTATTGGGGAATAAAAAATACACTAATTAACTAAACATATCATCCACCCTCACTGCTCGATCAACATGCAATAATGCGCATATTATATTGTCATCACTAAGCTGCACAAGATCTGCGCATATTATATTTTTCCCTTGGAAGTGATATGATAATGAGATCTTGCTTAATGCAGTTCAAGCCTTGCAAGGTTAGATCTGTACAATTTGGGCAGAAGGGCATCCCCTATCTCAACACCTATGATGGGCGAACCACCCACTATTCGGATCCATTGATCAGGGCAAACGACACAATGAAACTAGACTTGGTGTAGATGGTAACACCTGCAAAAATAAAAATTAACCCAAGTTGTGTCTAAGGACACTATCTTTAATAGCTATTCCGTAACTACCAGCTAAGTAAGATGCGACACTCCTCAGGATTAAACGGATTATTCTTGTAAGACAGGGTGAGCAGAACATCAAAAATAATATAATTTAGTAAGTAGAATAATATGTCTGAGGAGGAGGAAGAGAGGTATTCAAGCGTAATATATTAAACCTCTCCTTTTAAACCCTTTATTGCATCTCCAATTTCAAAACTATTCAGTCACACTCATAGCAAAAAAATGCGTGAGTCTTTTAAAACAAGTCATAAAAATCAAAACCGTAAATGGAGACACATTTATTTCTATGTATGTTGCTTTCAGACTTGATTTTTCTCTTAATAGAAAATACCATTAATTGTGTTATAAAGTACAATGATGGAGCCACATATTCATTTCCCTGTACTTTTTCAAACTTGATAATGCTTTTAATAGAAAATACAATTAAATGCCACCAAAACAAATTTCAAAAGTACATTGCTTTTAATAATATCTTTTGAAATGCTTTTAATAATAATTGATTTCAATAATAAATTCTAGTATATTGATTTTGAGGACATAATCAACGGTGACATGTATTTAAAGGCACACACTGTAGTGTATTAAAAGAATAAATGTTAATAAAAAGTAGTCTTTTCAAATTTTGAATTCCACATTAAATACTGAAATTTCTTGGTCAAATCTTTATTTAAAAAATAGTATTTTTATTTTCATAAAGGTTTTAATAAAGGGTGCCTAATATAGAATTAACTTGCACGTAAAGGGTAAAGGAAAATTGACGGATTTGTCTCCAGTAGCCTTTATCATGTGCAAGCTCTTTCCTCCTCTTAGCTCGTTTATTAATTCAATATCATATTTTATCAGACATTCACTTGGACCCCACAATCCCAAATAACGTGGGACTCTTCCTTTGACACATCTACACACCATATTTACAACACTTGCAAACTTACAAGATGACTGACTTCATCAGATTTGATGTCAGCAATGTGGTCATTAGTGTTGGTAATGCGAGCCCAACCCGCTAGCCCGCCATATTCTGGCCAGGCGGGCTAGACCGCCAGCCCACTTTTTATTTTTTTTTAAAATTTTTAAATTATTATATCTTACATATTTTTACTTTTTTCATCTTAATATTTTTTATAAAGATAAAAGTAATATTAAATTCTATTTTTATGATAAATAATACCTAATATATTTAAAAATAGTATAAAATATTTTATTTTTTCATATCAACTTCTATATTTAAAATTATAACAAAACATTAATACTTATATTTTTTGAAAACTTGAAAAAAATTCATTATTAAAAATTTATTGATGAGAAAAGAATAATATGATTATACAATCTCATGAGGAAAAACTAAAAGGAAAAAAAAAAGAAAAGTTTACTTTTTTTAAAAAAAAATTTTTTTGGTCCTAGTGGTCATGGTGAGTGGAGGAATGAACAGAGGCCGTGTTGGTGTTATCAAGAACAGGGAGAAGCATAAGGGAAGTTTTGAGACCATCCATGTCCAGGATGCAACCGGTCACGAGTTTGCTACGCGTATGGGAAATGTCTTCACAATCGGCAAAGGTACAAAACCTTGGGTTTCTCTTCCCAAGGGCACTGGTATCAAGCTATCTATTATTGATGGGGCTAGAAAGAGGCTGGCTGCTCAACACGATGCAACTGCTTAAATTTGACTACATCTTGTTTTGGATAAGTTAGCCTATATTAGATTGTTGATTGTCTTGAAGGGACAGCAGATCTTGTGCTGTGTTTAAGGGCTCATTTGGAAGTGCGTTTGATAATAACTTTTACGGAGTTCAAGGCAAGATCTAGGTTTTGGAGAATAGCTTTTACGGATTCCGAGGTAAAACCTAAGTTTTGAAAGGTGATTGTGTTTGAGAATTTATTGACCTTTGCGGAGTTCAAGGCAAAAAATAAGTAGGAAAGATGAAAAAGAAAGAAAGAGAAAGTAGAAAAGATAAAATTTGATCTGAGTGACATGGTTCTTTATTGAGGTTGTTCTCTATTGCCTTAGGAGGCCTTTGGCTGTGTGGATTGTTTTTTGTGAACTCTTTTGTCATGACAAGAAAATTAGGTTTTTATATTTCATTAATGGCGTTGCTGATTGTAGATTAGCTTGCGCCATTGGAAACGCATATGTGCTCTACAAGTTTTAGGCTCTCCCCTGCAAATTAACCGGGATTAGCTTTTGTTGTGTTAGATTATTAACTTCTTGATATATTCTATCCTTCTGCAATATAGGTTACTTGAATACTTTCTCGCTTTCACTCTTAATTAAAACGTAGATTAGATGAGTACTAGTTGGTAAAATTGAAAATAAGTATTAATTGTTGGAATAAAATTGAAAAATAAGTATTTATTATCTTAGAAGTGACTTATATATTACATACCATAGCGAACTTGACAGGAGACAACAGAATTTTCAGCAGTATTGGATCAATGGACATGCTTTCACTCCATAATTTTTAAAGATGCATTTAACCAAACTGTTATGATATCTAACAACCAATCCGAATGCTATTCTCTATTATAAATTTTACAATCTATTCCCCAGTCGCCCTATCAAAGAGCACCAAGGAAGCATCTTGGGCTTCAATATCATGTTTGTGAATTTATTTCCCTCCTCTTCCCTCCAACCAACGAAACATATCTTGATGGTGTTCACTTATGTCCTCACCGCCGTTTTGTTATGAGTCCGATCATTTTGGAATGGGATTGTTCCATCCCGAAAAAATTTGGGACTGGATAAAAGAAGGACAGGACAATTTTTATGTGGACGGGCTTTGTTCTGTCTAGGCTTTTTATCTCTTCTCAAATATTTATTTTTTTAAAGATATAACTGATTTTTTTAACTGGGGGAGTTGTAGAGATAAAAAAGAGGGGAGAGAGAGAGTTGCAGAGATGAAAAAAATGGAGGGAGAGAGTAAGATGCAAACCATCAACAATAATGACGCAAAACAAACTAAATGTTAAAACTAGTTAAAAGCAATAGATGTGTAAAATATTTCTTTTTTTAATGAATATACATTTATCTTATGAAGATAATGATTGAGAAAAAAGTTGAGAGAGAATGTGTAATAAAAAAGGTGAGATAGACGTGCAATTAATTTTGAAGTAAAAATAAAAATAATATTAAATATTAAATTTGATATAAAAAAGTGCATTAAATTTTTAAATATAGCATACTTATTGCTTATATATATATGATCAAGGTATAAGAGAGAACAACTTATAAATAGGACCAAAGGGAATACCTTTTTATTATTTTTTTGCGGAAAAATACTTACATACTCCAGGAGTGCTATGTCATCTATACTCTCTTCAATAAAAATGTTAAAATTATTTTTTGTGGATCTCATATCCCATGAATTTCTTTTACTTATTTCTCTATCCCAATAACCCATTATAATATATATTTGTAGGATCCACAAGAAGAGATGGTTGGAATGATTTAATTAGAGAAAGCATGGGTTACATGGCATTCTAAGATGATTTAAATATTCACCATCCGTACTCTCTTCAATAAAAATATTTTAATAATTTTTCGTGGATATCATATCTTATAAATTTTTTTGGATTATTTCTTTTTTTTTCCATAACCTATTGTAATAGTTATTCCTGAGACACGCGAGAAAGAGATATGAAATATTTTTATTAAAGATAATACTAAGGATGTGGCATGACGCAAGAAAGAGATATGAAATATTTTATTAAAGATAATACTAAAGATAATAGTTATTCCTTTGGATCTCTATTTTTTGTCAACCAAAACTTTTTTAATGATAAACATAAGGTCCTTTGAGCCTTGGTGATATATATATATATGTTTGCATTGTGACTTTTGGGGATTCGAAAACTCCTATTTGCTTTATAGTCTGGATTAATGATATAACTTAATTTTTCAACGTGATTTACAATATATGAGGTAAGTATGTAATATGATTTTTATCTCAACTTATATAAATATGATTTTTCAACGCTAATGCAAGTAGAATATTAAACTTTGATGGCTGTAACGAAAAGCCTTTTTGTTTTCATCGTGAAACCCCTTCAATAATTATTTCCAAGAAAACCCTAAAACAATTGAAATCATTAGGTCATCGTCTCTCCTGGAAATACATACTATCTTTGACCAAAAGTATTGGAAAATGGGTTAGTTCACCCTTAGTGGATTAAACCCAAGTGCATTAATCTTTTGGAGTCAAAACACAATATAAGAGACTTTTATGGGTTTTAAGTGTGATTTTCTGTTTAGTTCAAAAAGTTCCTTTTGGTGGGACCTGTTATATAACGTGGAGAAAGATATTTATGTTGATTATTTTCTTTGCTTCTCTTTTATCTCTCTTCCTGCAGCATTCTCAACTTCTTTCTCTCCATTCTCTTGATGATTTGGCTGTGTTATAATCGGAGTCCTCCACCGTGATCCGGTTCAGGTGGGAACCGAGGGAGAGAAAGGGAGGAGGAGGAGGAGAATGATATTTCAAGGACACCCGAAATCCTAAAAAAAACAAAAGAAAACCACCAAAAGGTACTTGGTTGGTTTAGCTGCGGACTAGTTAAATTACAAAATGGGTATAGACTAGATTTTAATTTCACCTTGTTCTAAAAGACCCATAAGGAGAGGCATCCTGGTTGTAAACTCTCAACTTGAACTAACTGATTGCTTTGGATACCTGATCATAGGATCAGAGCAAGTGCCAAATAGGATCAGAGCAAGTGCCAAAAACCATATAACTTAAAATGCAACAAGTTAGTTTTGAAAAATACCATTTACAGTAAAGTGGCTAGTTGAAACATTTTTCTTTCCAATAACAGATAAACCTCCCAATTGAGCTCCAAGTTAAACATGACAAAAACAGAAAAGAAAAGAATATTGGAATTGGTTTCTCTTCAAACGGTTCAACCAAGTCCAAATCGTGAAAGAGATAAACAAAGAGGGAAGCCGTTTTAACATCAATTAATAAAACTCAAGATCTCTAAAGCGAAAACAAAACTTAAAATTCAATATATAAATAGAGGTAGTTAAATTATAATTATGCATTATGGAAGGAAAGGGTATTTGTGTATTTGTACATGTAATAACAGAAAATACTCTTCAGTTACTCAGACTGTATGCGTGGTGGATTTCTGTTAGGGTATGTTAGATACCCCACAAATGCATGACTGTCAGCATGCTACATAGTGTAATATATAAATATATAACTCTGAGAACTATTCATTAGTGTATCAGATTTAAGCAATATTGCTTTTCTCTCTATTTTCTTTGTTGGTATCAGATCAAGCGTGCTCGATTATGTCGTCATCATCTTCTTCTTCAGTTGAATCTGTATCATCTGCCTCTCCAAAGCCCTATCCTCTCTTCAGCTCTTCCAATCAAACTTCTGCAATCAAGTTGGATCGCTCCAACTATTTAATCTGGGAATCGATTGTTTGTCCATTGATTGAAGGAAATCGCTTAGAAGGCCATGTTGATGGTACAACGCGTGCACCTCCCAAGTTTGTTCCCAATGCTGCGGGACCAAACCTGAACCCCGATTACAATGACTGGTTTGCCATGGATCATATGCTCAGTGGCTAGCTACGCAACATGATGATGCAGGATGTAGGTGCTCAACTTCTTCACTGTCGCTCAGCGTTTGAACTCTAGAATGAAGCTCGCTCTCTCACATGCGCGTCCACTAAAGCTTGTGTCATGGTCGTGAAAAAAGAACTGCATAACACTCGTAAAAACTCACTCAAGATGGATGCATATTTGACCAAGATGAAGGGGGTTCTTCGATGAGCTTGCACTTGCAGGATGTCCCCTAGCTACCGATGATATGATTCTTCATACTCTCAATGGCTTAGATGCCGAGTATAACGCGATTGTTGTCAAGCTGATGGATAATCCAGACTTGACTTGGATAGAAGCTCAGAGCGCTCTCCTGGCATTCGAAACCCGCTTGGATCAGTTGAATCATTTCTCTACCTTAAGTATTCAACTGTCGGTTAACTTTGCTCAGCGAAATGAGCACCCTGGTGACAGTCGTCATGACTCAGGTCAATCCAAAGGATGGCGTGGAGGCTTTAGACATTCTTGGGGCTTTGGACGCTCCCGTGGTCGATAAGGTAATCGACCGTTTTGTAGCCACTGTCAACGCCTTGGACATACAACTGCAAATTGTTACTATCGTGAGGATCTACCGGCTTATCACTCACCTCAAGCTCACTATGCATCTCCACAATCTGTGATCGACCCAGCCTGGTACATGGACAGCGGAGCCAACTATCACGTTACTCCACATTCGAAGCAACTCGATCAGGTTTTTCCCATTGGTAGGTCCCATCTTACTACATGCACCGGTGAGAGGGACTTGATTATGGGTGTTGGTTCCACCTCTATTTCTTGTAATCGTTCTGACCTTGTTCTTAATTATGTGTTTTACGTTCCTTCGACCAACAAAAATCTGATGAGCGTTCACAAGTTAGTGCAAGATAACCCTGTTTCTGTAGATTTCACTAATGCTCACTGTGATGTGAAGGACAAGAACACAGGAATGTTGCTGCTGCGGGGGAAATCAAAGGAAGGGCTCTACCCAATGACAGCAAGCATGGACACGGAACCCAACGATCAACCTAAACCAAGAGTTTTCGCAGCACATGCATTAGAGTCTTGTTTAAGTAAATTTAGAAGATGGCATCATACCTTGGGCCATCCTAGCACTAAGATTTTAAATCAAATTTTGAGGCATTGTAATGTTTCAATTCTAGTTGAGAATGAATCCATTTGTGAAGCTTTTTAGTTAGGGAAATCAAAACGTCTACCGTTTCCTAATTCCATGTCTCAAGCTTCTTCTCCATTTGAATTGATTCATACAGACGTATGGGGGCCTGCTCCAATACAGTCCTCTGGTGGGCATCGATTTTACGTACACTATTTGGATGATTATAGTCGCTTCACATGGTTTTATCCGTTGAGACATAAATCATAAACATTAACAGCCTTCAAACATTTCAAAGCTTATATAGAAAACCAATATAACATGAAGATCAAAGCTATACAATGCGACAACGGTACTGAATTTAAACCCATCGCCTCCATTGCTCAAGAAGAAGGCATTCAACTTCGGTACACTTGTCCGTACACATCAGTTCAGAATGGCAGAGCAGAACGCAAGCACAGACACATTGTGGAAACAAGATTAACACTCTTAGCGCATGACCACATGCCCTTGAAATATTGGGTGGAAGCTTTCCATATGGCAGTTTTCTTGATTAATCATTTGCCCACTAGTGTTTTGCAGGATCAGACTCCCCTGTTTTTGCTCTAACGAACAGAGCCTAGCTACTTAGAGCTTAAGCCATTCGGCTGTGCGTGTGACCCGTGCCTAAGACCTTATGACGCACATAAGCTGGAATTTCGTAGCAAGAAATGCATCTATCTTGGCCCTGTAGCTCAACAGAAGGTTACAAATTCCTCAGCGAATCAGGAAGGATTTTTATTTCACGGCATGTTGTTTTTGATACAACGGTATTTCCTTTCTCCACTAGATTTGCGTGCTCTGTTTCTCAGCGTCAACAAAACTCAGGAGGAATCGATATGCCTTATACGATCCTCTTAACTCAAGACTTACATGAAGAACGGCGTCCTGAGGAATCGAGAACTGAGGAGTCTGAACAGCCGTCACTGCCGTTGACGGAGCAGGTGCTGCCAATACATTGTGTTGAAGAAAATAATTCACCAAGTGTGACTGACAACTCTCAGACCTTGTCGGTATCAAGGTCTCCAACCCAAACTGATCTAGCTTCTGCAGAGCCCACAAACTAACACCACATGCTCACTCGGGCCAAGTGTGGTATTACACGGCCCAAATATCCCTATGTTGGGTTGCTTGAAAAGAAGGATCCAGTTACCTTAACTCGAAGCTCGGAGCCTCAGTCAGTTCACGATGCACTGGTGTCGCCTGAGTGGTCTGCTGCCATGGAAACTGAGCTTCAAGCTCTGCACCGAAATCAGACCTGGACTCTTGTTCCATTCACACATCAGAAGCTGATAGATAGTAAATGGGTGTTCAAGACTAAGTTTAGAGCTGATGGATCCATCCTAAAGCACAAAGCACGTCTTGTCGCGAAAGGGTTTCAGCAGACACCTAGCATCGATTTCGGCGAGACGTTCAGCCCAGTGATTAAAGCTACTACTGTTTGAGTTATCTTGCTAGCTGTTGTCACCTACAACTGGGAGATTCATCAACTCGATGTCAACAATGCATTCCTCAACGGATATCTCTAGGAAGAGGTCTATATGCGTCAGCCGGAGCGATTTATCGACAAACGACGACCTACCCATGTCTGTAAGTTAATTAAAGCAATTTACGGTATGCGTCAAGCTCCCAGAGCTTGGTTTGATCTGTTAAGGCTGACTCTATTGAACTGGGGATTTAGGAACGCAAAGAGTGATATCTCCCTCTTTATGCTTCGAACAAAGAAATTAGTTGTCTTCATCTTAGTATATGTTGACGATATTCCCATCACTGGCAATGACCATGGTTATGTAAACGATTTTGTGCACAAACTAGACAAGACATTCTCTTTGAAGGATCTGGGGCCACTATATTACTTCCTTGGCTTGGAAGTGTATCGGAACAATCAGGGCATCTTTCTTAATCAAGCAAAATACATAATTGATCTGTTTAAAAAATTCAACATGACTAACTGTGCACCAGTTAGTACGCCCATGGTCACAGGTAGACTAATCTCTGCTACTGATGGTGAATTGCTGGCTAACCCTACAGAATATAGGCAAACAATAGGCTCTTTGCAATACCTTACTACTACACGCCCTGATATTGCATATGCAGTAAATAAATTAAGTCAATTTCTGTCTCAACCCCGGACAAGTCATTATCAGGCTGTGAAACGTGTTCTTAGATACTTAAAAGGAACATTTAGTCTTGGTTTACATATCAAACCAGTCAGAAATTTACAGTTGTTTGCCTACACTGATGCTGATTGGGCATATGATGTGGATGATAGAAGATCTATGGGAGGAATGTGTGTGTTTCTAGACAACTCACTAATTTCCTGGTCTTCAAGAAAACAAAAAGTTGTATCCAGATCGAGTGCTGAATCAGAATATAGAAGTCTTGCTGATGGCTCTGCTGAAATCAAGTGACTGACCTCTCTACTATGTGAAATTGGCTTATTTTTGAAAAGGCCTTCTGTATTATAGTGTGATAACTTAAGTGCATGAGCCTTAGCCTCAAACCCTGTTCAGCATGCTCGAAGTAAGCATATCGAGATAGACATTCACTTTATAAGGGATCTGGTTCCATTGAAGTTAAATATATTCCTTCAAGGTTCTAGATTGCTGATTGCTTGACTAAGCCACTATCTTTGTCACATTTTCAAATCCTGAAGAGCAAGCTTGTCTTGGAAGTGGCGCCCTCTCGCTTGAGGGGGAGAGTTAAATTATAATTATGCATTATGGAAGGAAAGGGTATTTGTGTATTTTTACATGTAATAACAGAAAATACTCTTCAGTAACTCAGACTGTATGCATAGTGGATTTCTGTTAGGGCCTGTTAGATACCCCACAAATGCATGACTGTCAGCATGCTTCATAGTGTAATATATAAATACATGACTCTGAGCACTATTCATTAGTGTATCAGATTTAAGCAATATTGCTTTTCTCTCTGTTTTCTTTGTGAGGTGAAATTTCTTTCACCCACAACATTTGAAAAAGATAAATTAACAGAGAATGAAGAGTTTCGAGGTGTAACTGAGACCCGATAGATATTTATTTCTCTTTATGCATATACTAGCCCTCACTTGCATTCGGCTTGGACCCTCGTTCACGAAGCATGGACTAGGTATAACCAACAGAGACATGTGTGTATGTGTGTGAATAAGTGTTGATGATCTGAGCCAGAACTACGATCTTCATGCTTACGAAAGCTTCTCTAGTTTCATGAATGACCCCACTAATTGAGGCCATGGGCCACAATATCGGAGCCATTGATGAAACACAGAAGCTTTGACCAGTTCCATTATTCAAATCTCTCATTGCTTTATGACTTGTGAGAAACGAAGACTACCAATGGGTTTATATAGAGACTACCTCATGTTTTGCATCACCACAAAGTAATGTTAGAATCTCATGCTTTTAACAGTAATTTATAAAAACACAGTAATTTTATAGAGACTATCTCATGTTTTGCAGCAGCACACAGTAATATTAGAATCCGCTAAATATTGACTATTCCTTTTTCAGATTCGATTATGCTTATAATGTGAATGTGTTAGTTCATGATCCGTCTTTGTCATAAATATAAACCAAGTTTATCACAACATATCAATTTTTTTTTGTGGAAAGAATATATTTAATCTATGAGTTAACTTTCTACAAATTCCTATTAGTCAATGCAATAACGGATAAAGATCGCTAGTTTGGTTTGTTATTCTGTGAAAATGAACTATTTCAAGGGGGAAAGATCTTGAAAAATGTACGTATTATATAACAAGTTGTTATTTGTAAGATTTATCAGGAAAATATTTCATAATTTTTATGGTAGGGGAATTAAGTGGCGGGCGGAACAGTAAAAAAGGTAAAAGTAGAGTTAATAATTAAAAAGCCATTATTAATGGAGTTGACTCTAGGAGAAGGGAAAAAATATAGGGGTCCGATTAAAATTAAGTGAAAAGTATAAGGACTTCCGAATTAATTGTTTCCACAAAAATATGCTCGTATTTTTAGTGGATTAATTAAATTATTTGGATAATAATGGAAAAACATGAAATGTAGATAGTATCAGTCATGAATTGATTGCCAACTGCAAAGAATACTATGAGTAAGCACATAAAGACAGAAAACGAGTAAGCACTATGAGTGCCACTTGGAGTGTTCACCTATTCAGATGAGTTACTTTGAATTGTACTAAAGGGATAATTTTTTTAGAGAATATTTAGTTTGATTAATTATTTTTTTGAGTGAATAATAATTTAATTAGTAATTCTTGATATCTGACAGCATCATTTCACAAAATTTGAGTTTGACATAAGCATAAACATACAGAGATTACTTTGTAAATCATTTAGTGCGATTTGTAAGCATTTATACTCACTAGAATCAACCCTAGATTCATCCCTATCCTTAACCTTTGGCTTTACTTGAAGGACAATCCACTTCAATATATAGAGCCAACTTGCTCAAATGGAATAACTGTTTGAAAATGAAAAAGTGAAGCTTTCTTCGTAATTATTAACATGTGATGTGTGTGTGTGT
>JANTPZ010014142.1:0-25493 GCA_025593235.1 Vachellia pachyceras
CGGTTTTTATTTAATGAAACCGCTGCTAAATTTGTCATAAACCGCTACAAATTGCAAAATTATTTTTCCGTCGCCTATTAGCAACGCTTGGCCCGAAAACCGCTACTAAATCAAAGATTTAGTAGCGGTTTTGGTAACCGCTACTATTTTACCGCTGCTAATTATCATTTTTTTTGTAGTAAACCAACAAACTAGCTTTTACCCCTCAAGGAAGAACTTGCAACCATTTACCACTTTTAAGACCTTCTCTTTTCCATTTTCAACTCTTGATGTCCTAGCCATCATCTTCTAAAAAAAAGAGAGGCTCATTCAAGGAACAACTCAAGAGAAAGGTAGTAGTAGTTGCAAGACTCAAGAAAAGAGGGAGATTTGTTTGCTAGAACACCTTATCTTGTGTTATGGAAGCTTGGATCTCTTCTTTTTTACTTGAGAATGGTGTTCTTGACTAGAGAGAAGGGAGAGAATTTTCAGACCTAAAGAGAGAGAGAGAGTGAGGGCGGATTTGAGGGGGGAGAGAGAGAGATATTCCTAATTAAATTGGTCTCTTGAAATATTGTGTGGTGGTAATTGAAACTTGGGGACCAAGTTGGATCTACTTGGAGGAGAGTGTGCCACTTGTCCTCTCTTTATTTCTTGGTGAAAAAGTGGCTTTTGGCTTCCCTTAGAAGCTTGGTTGGGTTGACTGGTCCCTTGCCAGTCCTGTTATTTGATCCAGTGGCACACATTTCCGTAAAGTAACATTTATCCGGATAACTACCTTTTTACTTTTCCGGAGACTTTTTTCTCCCATATGGCACCATTCCCTAGGCCTCATTGCCTAGGTGACATCATGTACTAGCCCAAAGCATTCCCCGGATTTTCCTCGTAGCTCGTCAGGATTCCTCGATTTGCGTGTAACACCGTAAAACGCGCTTCTAGCGGCCAATTTGACTTGAGGGCATGGAAAATTTCTATATTTTTCTCTGATACTCCAACCCTTTTCCGTTCCTCAAAATTCTTCCTAGATTTTCCATAATTAATTTTCTAAGAAAATCCTTTTTTGGAGCTTTTGGCCACTGATGTTCTCCATACTACGAAACTGCCCATACAGGATACCGGGTAATAATTTTATTAAATACGTTAGGACCCAACTAAACTTTTTACAATTTGGATCTCTGCCGTTTGAGAACTCCTGCTACCTCAAATAATTATATCTCAATCATCTAGACCGTCAAAATCCCTCAATTACGAAAATTCCATTACTTGTTTTACTTTCCTCATAATTACCAAAATGCCACTACCTTTACTACTTTTGCCATAATTACCAAAATGCCATTACTTTCTCTACTCTTTCTTAATTCCAACTTTACCGTTGGTTAACTTTGATATTTTGGTCAACATTGACTTTTTGGTCAACTTTGACTTTTCCGTTGTCTTTTGACTAAATTACCAAAAATGTCCTTTCTATATAATGACATTTTATGCCCTGAGTCTTTTTAGTCAAAATGACTATTTTACCCTTGTCATTTGTACCGAATGATCATTTTGCCTTTTGGTCATCCTTGCTTAGAATTCTTCGGACTTAGGAACTTAGTCACTCATGATCTTCCTTATCCATGGCATTTTCCTTTTCTATATTTCCATAACTAGTGACCTTAAATCATCATATAATTACCGGCTTAGCCTCTATTTCCAATCACCGGAATATACGGATATTACAAAATGACCACTTACGAATGATGGTTTCAAACAAAGTAGAACTTACTTTTAAAATAGGTGAAAGGATAATAGGGCAAATAAAATATTGTGTTTTTTGTTTTAAAATGCCAGTGCACTAAATCATTTAAACATAGACTACCTTTACAAGAATATACTAAGGTTTTGTATTGATCCATTTCACTATTTCCACCAAAGCAGAACTCACTTTAAAATTAATGGCCAAACTCTCAGAGGCAGCTGCATGTTTCAGAAAAAAATTTAGGAAGTTTCAATAAAAAAACAAAATCTACAAGTCAAGAAAGAGATGAATAGAAAAAAAAATAAAAAGAAGGAAAGAAAATAGGATGGAGACCTACTTTTTCCAGTTATGAGATTGCAACTGGTCCTAATAAGAGTGCCTTTGTGAGCCTTGAGATATGCGGGTAAACTAACAAATATAACCTTTATCCTATTTTTCAGGTCTACTCAGCATTCTAATCTTTTTTTTATGCAATTTTATCCTTTATCTTTTTAATTTGATGCAATTTCATCCCTCCCTTTAACTTTTAACCAATTCTTTTTAGGAAAAATTAATCTTTTAGTCTCCAACTTTTATCTTACTTATAATTTAATCCCTCAAACTATTTTATAAAATCAAGCTAATAAAAAACAAGTTTCCAAGTCTCCTCAATAATTTTTCATGAGGTTTCAGAAATAAATTTATTTACAATAATTCATCAATTTATGATCAGAAATGTCACATCTCATTTTAGAGCTAGTTTGAAGGATTAAATTATAAACAAGTTAAACATCGGAACTCAAAGACTAATTTTTTCTGAAAGAATTGGTTAAAAGTTAAGGAGAGGGACGAAATTGCACCAAAGATGAGATATAAAATTGCACCAAAAAAAGATCAGGGTGTTGGATGTACATGAGAAATAAGATCAGACTATATTTGCTACTTTACCCTACATCTGCTAATTCATCCATTCTATTGATTTCCTCCTCATTGTCTTCAATTGGCCCCATATCAAGTTTATCAACTGATACATATTACAAAGAAGCTTTTTCAAATACTTACAAATTACAACATAATACATATTTTAAAAAAATTTATTTGCAGAAGGAATTAGAACTAATGCCTTAATAAAAAAATTAATACATTCCAGCTACAGAGTAGTTATACCTCTGTCATATAAAAACCCTCCGCTTTGAATATTTCCACTTCTCGCCATGGACGCCCCCTGCAAACACGCAAATTAAGCACAAGTCTCTAAAGCATACCTGCCTATGGCTCTGAATGTTTCCATTTCATCAAGGATTGGGACCTCGAGAATCATCTGGAGCACGTCCTCACGATCCATATTAGGGTACAACTTCTTCATGAGAGAAAATGGGGCTCTGAAGAACGAAGATGGAGTGGCAAGGATGAAGTTAAAGAGAGAAGGAGAAAAAATAAAAACGCTTCCGGGATTAAAAATTGAAATTTGAAGGAAAGAAAAATACTCTCATCTAGAAAATCACATATTAGCGAGAAAAATTAGCGACGACTTTGATATTCCTCTCTGAATGGGCCATTTAGCGAGAGATTTAGCGAGGATTACGAAGTTCCTCTTTAATTTCTACATTAGCGAGGAAAATTAGTGACAACTTGAATATTTCTCTCTAAATTGTCCAATTAGCGAGGAATATTAAATTTCTCTCTAATTTCCCAAATTAACGAGAAAAATTAGTGACGACTTGCATATTCATATCTAAATTATCCAATTAGTAAGGATTAATTTTTCCTCTCTAAATAGCAAGAAAAATTAGTTAGAGTATACAATATCCTTTCTAAATTGTCTAATTAGTAAAGAATTTAGTGATGATTAATACTTCCTCTCTAAATAGTACGAAAGATTAGCGAGGGTATGCATAATCCTCTCTAAATTGTTCAATTAGTGAGGAATTTGACTAGAACTAATATTTATCTCTAAATAACGAAAGAATTGGAAATAATTATTTTTTTCACTGAAATTTCATTTGCCCACGAAGTCTTCCCTCCAATGCGTCTTCCCTGCAAAAATTCATTTCCCTCCAATGTGTAAGCCCAAATTTCTCTCGGCCAAAACGTGACACTCGGTCAAATTTTCCCTTTCCCAAATCTCTCTTAGCCACTGACCTGATGAAGCCTCTGAAATCCCTAACCCTAACCCATAGTCTTGCACGCCACTCCCGGTCTCTCTCTCGTTCGGCCACTCTCGGTCTCTAGCAATCTTCTTCTTCGCCGGTAGCTAGCCAAGAGTAAAGGCGAAGCTTGGATCCGCCTTAGAAGAAAGATTTGCACCCCACTTCCACAATCCCAAAACAAAAACCGAAACTGACTGCTTTCATCCCTTTCCGGATCGTTAGTTCCGTTTTAGTTGAGTTGTTGGCTTGAAGCGCTAGTCATGAATCCAGGGGTTCAAGGCATAGGCACTCTTCTCTTTCATGAGTTTTGGTGCTATTTGCTGGGACCAGAATGAGGCAAGATAGAAAGACCTTGAAAAACATCCTCAAGTCAACGAGTTAGGAGCTTATACCGGGTAGGAAAGTAGAGAATTGCTGTAAGGAAAAGAACCATACAGTGAAGAGTGACTGACTATTTCTCCATCTCTGTTCTCCGTCTTCGCAGGTCAGGTAACTCCATCTCTGTTTACTCCGTTATCGAGAATATGGGCTTTATAAATTACCTGGATCGATTGAATTCATTGGAGGTACCCGCGTCATATCTGGCTGTGTCAATCAAAGCTTGAGCAAATGAATGGTAGCTGGCTCTATTCCAATTTTAAATGTGAAAATGAATGTGGTTTCAGAATCACGATCCGAATATGTTTTCTGACATTGCATTTGAAGTTCTTGGACAAACTGGAACGTAACACTCATAGGTAGAGAACTAACCTTCAAGATCAGGAATAATTTGTGGTTGGATGAATGACTAAATGAGAAGAAATTGAACTTGAATCATCATGGGGCAAATGCAAATAAACAAGACAGTAATGTAAGTGAAATTGAAAGAAGTCATCCGACTTTGGGGAATTTGAATAGCATAATGCCAGAGATGATTGATGAGGAAATCACGAGAATTTGAATAGCATAATACAGGGGGCACTTAGGTTGTTTGGCAAGAAGAATTGGTCTGTATTCAGTTATGTGTCCTCCTCCTCTACTGAATTTATTTATTCATGTACAAGTAAAATCAAAGCTACTTTTCAGCAAGAAAATGAATTTAGAAACATCAAACTGCACATGCATGTTTTTCCTGATTTATTCTTCAACTTGTATCTGACTAGGCTGAGATCACATGGAAATTGAAACCAGAATGCTTATGTTATGGAGGAACCTAATTGTTCCAGCTTTCATTCAATATATTTAGAAAGTTGATTTGTTTGAAACTTTGAATATATCGGTCTAAAGGTCAATATAATCAGACATACTTAATGGACTTTTATTTATTCAGAATTTCAAAATTTTATCCCAAAAGGTTCCCAAAAAAAAAAAAGGAAAGATTAGGTAGCAATTTTTGTCAACTAGTATTGGCGGAACCCAATTGAATTACCCTGTAGCATATGATCGTGTGTTGAGTGTAAATCCATAACTAGTATTGGCGGAACCCAATTGAATTACCCTGTAACATGCTGTGGAGGTGTTTCATGGCTCCTAAAAATGAAATGGTCACCAATTTATAATGGCAACAATTTTTCTTCTCGAAAGTTTATTACTTTCTTGATTATTTTCTGGCAAAGACAATTATGCAGTCTCTAGTGTATATCTTCTATACAGTCTTGTAGTAATGTTCTGATTCATGTATCAGCTCTCCAGCTGTACTCTTTAATTATGCAATCTCTTGAATTTGTATGGTCATTACAGTATTTCATGAAGCTTACTTTGGTTACTCATATTCTCATAGATAGAATGGGCAATTTGATTAAAGTTGTACTTTGCATCACTTGTAGCAGACCTTAGAAATGGTTATAAATATTGAATCTGTGGTACTGTCTCAATGACCCCAAATGTAAAGCAGAGAAGATTGCTTGTTGGGCATGCCAATGCTGTGCTTGCTCAATAATGAGGCTTACTCATCCATTCTTGGTGCTTGCTCAATCTGTGGTACTGTCTCAATGATGATGTTTACATTCTTGGTGATCCAAATCTGCTTCTTCCATCCAAGCATTAGTTTTCATTTCAGTTCGATCACTCTGTTTCAATTTCATTTTCTTGTTTTGATCTCGCTTAATTTTCGTTTCATTTCAATCTTTGATTTCCTTTCATATTTTTGTAAACCTCTGTTTCTAACCTTCCTTCCATATTAAAAAAATCAGGCATCAAGATGGCCCTATGAATTTCTCTCATTTTTTAAGGCTGCAAATGTAGACAACCAATTTTTTAGGTGACAATTTCAAGCCAGTGTGTATGTTGATGAATGTATTTATCGCTTTCATTTATTTTGTTGTTTTGTAGCAACTATGAAAGTGAGAAAGGCATTGGTTAATGTTAGCAATATTCAAGTCAACTTTGCGAGGAATATTAAACAGGAAGCTTCTAAAATGAAGTGAGAATCCTCTTCACTCTAGGTAGAAAGAATTAGAAACTAACTTTCATAATGTAACTTGTAATGTTGAATATTAGTTTTTTTTTTCGGTTTAACTCCCTTCAACATTGTTTGCTTCCCTTCCCACTGAACGTGTATACTCCATTGTTTGATTTCCATTTCTTATAGGGTTTTTGCCAGTATAGGCACCAAGTTAGGCGATGGCTCTTCAAGGAGGTCCTTTACAGTATGAAAACTGCGAAGTCATGTCTGTTTAAACTTTATTTCAATCCAAGAGAGGTGATTTCCTTTTCCTTAGATAATTTTAATCTATATTTCCTGGTTAAGTATAACTTTACGCCTTTGTGTGGTTTTACTGTGAATTTTCCTTGTGTTTGAATTTTTCTGTAATGGATATTAAATGTAAATTCCTTCTGTTAGACTTAAGTGTACTCTTCACATTAATTACTCTGCTATGCAAAATCATGTATTCCTTTATACTCTTCACTTGTTCAAGCATCATTAACCAGCATGTTAACTTGACTGACTTTACAGATTGAGGCTTCAAAGAAAAAGTTGAAGAAAACGAACATATATGTGATAAAGTTGGTACATGGAGCAATGAGCCATTCAGATGTCCAGAAAGCTGTAGAGGAGTTTGAAATGGCTTTGCAAGATTGAGTCATGGAATAAACAAAAGAAAAGAAGAATGATGTTGAGGCTTATGTTTATAATATATGCTTATGGTTAAAGATACTATATACTTGATATTACTATTTAAAGTTTTTTTTTTGGGTCAATTGTATGATTAAACATGATTTGTTTATAAAATATTTTTGTAAATGTGTTAGTTGATTCATATATAAATCAACGACAAATTTAGCGATAGAATTATAAAATATAGAAATGTTGAATACATATAATTACGCATTTAGCGATGGAATAATTGCCCATTTAGCGACGAAAAACTAAGGCATAATATTTTAATTAGAGATAGAATTAGTGAGGAAAAACAAAAAAGGCATAATATTTTAATTAGTTATGGAATTAGTGAGAAAAAAGGGAAAAGTAAGGTATAATATTTTAATTAGTGAGGGAAAATTCTGTTACTAAATAAGGGAAAATTCCATTGCTAATTTAGTGATTGAATTAGAGAGGGAAAATTCCATCGCCAAATTGGTGACAGAATTAGCGAAGGAAAATTGCATCACTAAATTAGCGACGGGAAATTCCGTCGCTAAATCCGTCGCTAAATTAGCGACGGAATTTTCCTTCGCTAAATCCGTCGCTAAATTAGCGACGGAATTTTCCTTCGCTAATTCCGTCGCTAAATTTAGCGACCCTCGTTTTAGCGACGAACTTTTTCTGTCATTAAATCTGATTTTTCCATCACTAATTTCATCGCTAAATATGATTTTTCTGGTAGTGTATGTCCAGCTAGACAAGCTGGACGTGAGGGTGTTATACTCTTAAGATATCCAATATCAGGGTCAGCCGTAAAAGGGTATCCGCTATTCTAATGGACCTCTCTCAACCATTTTATAGGTGTTGGAATGTGAGGGGCACATAAATTCACCCTTCTTTTGTGGTAGTGAAAGATTTTAAGATAAACTTTGAATATTTCTTATAATAGAAACAAGATAAATGTAGTGGTAGTTCCTTACAAAAAGGAATAGAGAGAGTAATGGAGAATTATTTGTTATTTATTGTCATTACTATTCACTCAAAGTCCTGTGTTACTTGAGACAGTAGGATCCAAGTAAATATTTGATAAAATATAATCTTAGGCTAATAAATCAAGAAGAGGAAAGAGTTCATGCATGATAAAGGCCACTTGAGCATATGCGTCAATTTTCCCCTACCATCTGCGTGAGTTAAGTGTGGATTGGGCATTCTATTATAAGCATTTTATGAAAAATAATGAGAAAACAATTTTACTGGCTATTCTTTCTATACGAATGCTTTTAGAAGTTTTAATACATTAATGAATGTCATTATTGAATGTTGAAAACATTTTGGAAATAATAACAATTAGAACAACATTTAATGGTTTTGAACATGTTTATTAAGTTTGGAAATGTGATCATGCAAACTTTGCAAACTTAATATGCATTCAAAGCCTATTACCTCCACGATGTTAAATGAGTTTAAGTCAATTAAATTAGTGGTTACATGACTTTCAAATTGCCTAACGTCCATGAAGTGCATCGCCTATATAAAGGCTTCAAATGAGAGGAGTAATATACAAAATTGGAGCTTTGTACTTCTCTCTTCTCCTCTTGCACATTCTTTTGCCTGAGTTTTATTACCTTCCACTAGTTATGTCTCCCTATATCCTCACAGGAAGAATCTGTTCAATCCTAGGAAGTTTTGTAACTTACTTTATCGGTAGTTGCGGAATAGCTATTAAGGATTGTGCTATAAGACACGACTTAGATTAACTGTTTATTTACAAATGTCACTGCTAACAGGATGAGTACAACATTGTAGAGGAGCTAGAAAATCCACCAAATAATTTCGGAATTTGTGTTGCATGCAACCAATAGAAGATAGACTTCTTTCCATGAGTTCGTCCTCACTCCAATCTCCATCAAAGGTCGAAGAAGATTGCCAAAGTCAGAGGCCCAGATGGATGGTTCAGGGATTGGGGATGACAGGATGAAGGTAGGTTTAAATTTTTTTTTCCGAGTTGTGGCTTTTGGTAATTTCATAACAATAACCGGGAATATTAAAAAGTAACAGTCATTTAGTCGGTTTTATTATTAATATTATTAGGTGGATGTCATGTTTTTTTACCATCTCCAATATCATTTATATTCCTTTATTATCTCATGTAATCATTGATATTAAATTATCCTGATATTGTAAATATATGTTTACAAATACAAGGCACCACATATTTAATATATACAATATAATGAATAAGGGTTTTCTCTCCTAATGCTGTATAACTTCTTTTTTCTCTTTTCTTCTTTTCAATTTCATAACACATTATTAGCGCAAGTGTTTAATTGCTTCAACCAAAAGGAAAAGGAATTTCACTTTCTCTCAGGAAAGAATTCGCTTCCTCTTTCTTCTTTTTCTATTTTCACTTCTTTATATATATATATATATATATATATATATATATATATAGCCGCCGAGCAATTTTGGAGATGCGGTTTTCGGTTTTTATTGACCTCTTCTCGATTTTCTATATTTATCAGATTCAAAATTATGTGTACTGTTTTGATCCTTCCTGGTTTTTGAGATGGCCGTTGAACTGTTGATCTCTTAAGCTTTATTTAGAATCTTCTTGCTTTTGATTTCTTGTCTGTATCTGGTTGCATGAGATTCATTCTATGGTTTATTCTGTCCACTCTGCAGAGGGGAAAGGAAAATTTTATTTTATTTTTTGTATTTTCGTCTGGAAAGGAAAATACAGAGGGTTCTGTATTTGACTTGGATGTGCTGGATAAGATTCCAGTTGCTCTTGAATTCATATTAATTAAGGTCGAGTATTGTAAGCTTGTTTGACTTGATTCGTAGAATTTTCCCTTCCACCAATGGTTGTTTGAATATAATTATTAGCTAGAACCACGCATGACTTCCACTCCATTGCAAAGATTTATAAATTAAATTTCAGCAACTTTTGTGAGTCCATCAGACT
The DNA here is from genome assembly GCA_025593235.1 of Vachellia pachyceras. NCBI lineage: Eukaryota > Viridiplantae > Streptophyta > Magnoliopsida > Fabales > Fabaceae > Vachellia > Vachellia pachyceras. The sequence continues at coordinate 9,876 of JANTPZ010014142.1, forward strand.
TATGAATCAATCTTTTTTTCTCTTCTTTTCCATAAACTTGTGAATCTCTCGTTACCAAGGCATGTTTTTACTCCAGAAATCCTTTTTTATGGAATTCAGGAGTAATGTCTCTCCAGCATCTTACTGTTTTTATATTACGATGTAAGGCTTTGATATTCCTTGGTAAAGCTGCTGCTGTGGATGTGCTGGGTCTAAGAATTTCGTCTTGTTATCCTTCTCAATGAATCAACTTTATGTTGCAGTTGAATTATTAGCAGCAAGAACTGTATTGGCTCTTATTTTAGTTCATTCTATCATTAAAGGGGTCAGACTGACATTTTGGGCTCACATATTTTTTTTTATTATTTTGCTTTTCTGGAATATTGGGTTTTTCCAGATTGGGGGTCAGACTAATCCGGGCTTATGAAAATTGATATGATCCCATTTCTGCAAGCTTTTTATACGGGCCAACAGGAATTAGGCCTATGTTTTGAACGCTTTTATGAACAATATTATTCTAATTTAAGCTCTGTTTGATTTTGAGCCATGCGTCTAGACTCTGATTTATTTTATTTTTAATGATAGACATTTATTTTAGTTTGAAAAATATTTGAGCCATATTATTTTTATATCAGGCATATATAAATGTGGAAATAAATGTGATTTTGCCCCATGCCATTTATTTTATATATTTCCTGGAGTTTAATTTTCTTATTTTATTAATTAATTAAAATGAAGGAAATTTATTATTAAGCTATTTTAGTAGCATTTGGTTTAGATGCATGAAGGCGTTGGAGATTTTAAACTCCCAATGAAAACATGCATATATGGTTACTTCAATACACTATATTGTATTTGTGATTTGTCATTTAATTATTGAATTAATTCTAAAAATTTTCTGTTGGGTTTAATTTAGTTGATTTTTCATTTGAGCAATTTTTAGAATATTCCAAAAAGTATTTTAGGGTAAGTAAATTTTTCTTAGCTCTATTTTATCCTTTAATTTCTTGGTAATTTTATTAATTTTGAATATTTAATTATTTGACCAAATTGTTTTGAGCTCATTTGTTAAATTTAATTGTACTTTTCTCATGTATGCTATTTATTTCATCGAATTGTAGAGTATTATATTTTAATTGCAGAATTTATTTTAATTGTATCCATTTCTGAAATTGTTTTAATTATTAAAATTTGCAATTATTTAATTTCTTAAATTTTACAAAATTGTATTTATGTTGAAATATGGAGGAATAATTATTGTATGCGTGCATAAAATAGTGAGAGAATTTAATAGGTTGTCTTAAATCAATCGATTAAATTATCAATTGCATACCGTTAATATTTGTTTTTAGTATGCAATCTAAGGAATGGCCAGAGCATTCTCTATGTTACAATCATAATAATTCACTTGTTCTTTGAAACAATAAGTAAAGGTATGACCACCTGAAGTTTTTCATTCTTCTAAAAGCTCGTTATGAATGGATGTATTTGCATTTGCAAAACATCAAGTCTATGAGTGAGAATAATTGAGCCATGTTTCATGCATTCAACTTTCTCTCCTGTTTCAGCAGCATAGAGAAAAAGAGTTTTAAGAAATATGTTAGATTAATTTCTTGCATTCCCGTATCTGAACAAAACATTGAGTTTTGGGTTGCTGATCATTAAAAATTGAATCTAACGGACTCGACTCTATTCAAAAAAGCGAACGTAGTTATGATTGAATCTAATAGTGATAACAATCAGTTGAGATTGTTTATGTAGCCACAGACGTGCCATGAGCGTGGTCAGAATCATAATGGTTCTACTTACCACTGAAGTGGATAACGACTATAATATAGGAATCATAAAAGAGTAAAATATGAGTATAATAAATAAATTGGATATACGCTAAAGGCTCTGAAAGAGCCAATATTCTATTATCTAAAAAATTAAAATTATGCATTGAAAATGCATTCTATTTGTTTTATAATTAATTGGAGCCATCCTGATATTGAATGCGCAGATTTCCAAAGTATCGTTGATCAAAGAGTAAAAGGTGAATTTCAAGCTAGTTCTGCTTGGAAAACTGTGGAGACAGCATTATCATGCATTGAACCACATTCCTCCCAAAGGCTAATTAGTTAATTACCATTCTCGGCAGCTTGATTCAATCACTACCCACTCAGCAAGTTAGATCGTATACAATAGTATATGGTGCTAAAAGCCATCATCATCCTTGTTTTAGGATCACTGTAAATCAACTTCAATTTTTTATTGCTTTTTTTGTTATGCGTAATATATGATTTGTTGGATTAAAAAGCTATTTAACTTCATTTTGATGTGACATATCCACCCTGGTTGCTGTTCATTTGCTGATGAAAGCATATAGTTGATTGTTTCCCATGGCTTTAAAGTTCATTCCCCCCCCCCCAACCCCCAAAATTTAGTTTTGCTTGTTTCATGAATTTCTAACTAATTCAAAGGAATAAATTTACATTTCTTTTATGTACATGCCTTCTTGCTTCCACGAAATATATTCACAAGATTGCCAATAATCAAGGGACACGAATATTGCATAAGAACCATGGTCAACATTCTTTTTTTGTTAAGGACGGTTATCCTTTTATTGGAACCAATATGTATGAAGCACTGTGAAGCACTAAGTGATGCACCTCTCTCGAGAGAGATCAGACCTCGATCCGTCACGCTATAAAGACTAGTGCTATATGGCAAAATTGTTGGAATACTTTAACAATGGGCCACATATTACACTTACATGTTGGTACCATTATTTCTTGTCCCGATCAAATTATAAAGTGATCTACTAAGGTTTAAGGAATTAAGTGGGCGTAATCAAGTGTCATAAACCAGTATATATCAAGGCCCAATTTGCTAGCCCGTATTCATTGATGGGCTGAATACTGAGTCCCTCGGGTTAGCTAAGGTTGTTAGCATTCTTGTTTCCTATCTGCAGACGGTTTCTCTCCCCTAGTGATAACCTGGTTGATCTACCACTTCCGTCAAACGTATCCATAAAACCAGGTACGCTTCTGTAATACTTTAGATTATTCCATTGAACTTATATACATTTTAAATCCCATCAAGTGGTATCAGAGTCATTCATTGAAATATTATCCTATTTTTTCCCTATTGAATCTGAAAATTCTCTGCGATTTGTCAAACTTTTGAGTAAAAAGGAAACAAAAGGCTTCCGTCTTCCGTTCCCAAATTCTTCAGGTTTCGAACTTTGTCTCACGCACGCACACAAATATATATATATATATATATATCTATAATAGAGGCCTCTTCTTCCACTTTCCTTTTTCGCTTTCACGCTTCAAGGCATCTAGTTTGGAATTTGCCTTCGGTTGCCATTTTTTGAGTTATTTCTAGGAAAAATTAGGGTTCTTTATTCAATATTTATATTGAAGATGAAAGATAATAGATTTGGGATTATATATATATATATATATATAAAGCAATAGGCTTGAGTTGGAATTAAGTTTTGCTCCTGATGGTTATCTCTGTGGGACTCTCCTGATTGATGCCAAGAAGCTGTGGAAAAAGAAATTCATGTGATGGAATCACTTTGTTTTCTCCCATTTTTCTTGGCAACCAAAAAAAAAAAAAAAGAATAACTTTTTTTTTGTATATATTTCAATGGCAATCGTATGGATTCAGGCCCTCTTTAATATATATAAAAGTATATTATCTATATGTGTGTCGTGTTGGGTGGAATGCCATATAAGGTGCTCCAAAGGAGCCTAAGGGATGCCGGAAAACGCCCATGACGTCGCCGGAAAGGTACCTGGAAAAACCAGGTCGACGGCGCAGGAAAGAAGAAAGAGAACCGGGTCGAACAATTGGGCATTCGGGTAGGTCACCTGCTTTGGGGCTAGAAGCTGCAGGCCCATGCAAGCCCATAAAGTTTTCTATAAACAAAAAAGGGAAGGTGTTTAGCCCAAAAGAACTAGCACTGCAGATTTTTATTTAAAAAAAACTCTCAACAGGCTTACGTTTTTTAGGGCAACACGTTTTGGGCCAATAATCTTTTTCAGCTTTATTATCTGTGTCTGCGAATTTTTCTGACCCTCTGCCATTTTGGGCTAAAAGGGCTTTGGGCCAGCGCCCAATATTGTTCTCTGGGCCTAACGTTTAAAAACTCAAGGCCCTTTTTTGGGCCACGATTAATTTTTGGAATCATTTTGGGCTTAATGACTTAAAAGGGGTTTTGTGCAATGGGCCTACATTTTTGGACCCTTCAAGTTTTATGGACTTTTCTTTTTGTTCTTTTAGGCCTGCATGTTTTGAAATTTTTGGGCCGCTCATGTTGGGCTTAAAATTGTATTTTCATTTCTGGGCCATGCGTTTTCTGCTGTTTTTAAGAGGAAAAGGAAAACAAAGGAAATTCTTAGAACATATGGGCCACTTTGGAAATTCATTATAGCTTATGTTTTGGGCTTTTTTTGGGAGATTTTTGGGCCTACAGTTTTAGTCAAAAAGGGAAAGGTCCAAAAATAGGTTTATAATGTATTTCCAGAAACATCTCATAAATTAGTTTTGAATTGTATGGTTAAGAAAATTATTTTGTACATATTCTCTGTGTTGATTATTTTTTTAATATGTGCAAATAAGGTATTATGAAATTGGCAATAAATTTCAAATAATTTTTGAAGGTTTTTGTGCCCATTTTAAGTTTTTTTTGTCCTTTAAGCCAATTAAATATATTGGCAAAACATCACACCAAATAGTGCTCTCTTGTAAAAATTATTTATGAGGCATATTAGATGTTATTTGTGACTGGATAATTTCATGCGAGTATATAATCGGCCCAAAGGAAGGTTGGTACTTGGTAGAAATATATAGGCACCTGTGATGATAAATATGTGACAATTATTCGATATAATCATGCGAATAATAATATGTCCCAAAGGATGGTTATTGTTTGGCAGATATTATTGTCAGTATTTGATCATTACAACAAGATGCCACTTACAGTTGATATTATCATCCAAAGATGAAATATTGTTGTTATAGGTATCTTGCGATGGGGATTATATTTATTTGAATTTATTGCCATAATTTTCTACATGGATTTCTAATTATATGTTTTTCTTTGTTCTAATTTGTTTTAAGTTTTAAATGGAACAAATTTTAAGGATTAGAAAGATAACATTCAGATAATTATAGGATGCATAGATCTGGAACTTGCATTAAGGACTTATCCTCCCTCTCCTCTTACGAATGAAAGTACTTCTGAAACACAAAGGTATTTTGATAAGTGGGAGCGATCAAATCGCATGAGTCTTATGATCATAAAGTGTGGCATTCCAGAAGCATTTAGAGGTGCTATTATTGATAGTATTCTCAATACTAAGGATTTTCTTGCCAAAATTGAAAAGCGCTTTTTTTAAAAGCGATAAGGCATAAACAAGCATGCTTTTGCATCGCTTGATTTCTATGAAGTATAAATGGTAAGGAAATATATGAGAATACATTAAAGAAATGTCCTATATAGCCGCAAAACTTAGGGAATTAAAACATGAGTTGTGAGGACCTTTTGGTGCACTTGATGCTTATTTCTCTTCTTGCACAATATAGCCATTTTAAGGTCAGTTATGAATGACTTGCATTTTTCTTGATCATTGGGAGAGTAAAAACAAAAAAGAAAAAGAACCAAAAATGAACAGCCAAGTAATGAATATCTTTTGCAGCAGAAGTTTTTTTTTCATAAATTGACATTTTTTGTCATGATAATTTGATATGCCTTCTTCTTCTTCTTCTTCTTCTCACTGTCTGTAGGATTATCATTTGGTTGGATGACTCCACTCATGCAACAAGGATATAGAAAACCCATCACTGAGAATGATGTTTGGAAGTTAGACACATGGGATCAAACGGACCCGCTTTTTGAAAAGTATGCGCATTTTCTCCCTTTCTGTTCTTGTATCAGTTTATATGAAATTTATTCTTCCTGTTTCTGGTGCATGGTATTTTCCTTTTCTGTAGGTTCCGAAAGTGTTGGGTGTTAGAATGTCAAAGGTCTAAGCCTTGGCTTTTAAGAGCATTAAATAATAGCCTTGGAAAAAGTTACACATAAGCTATTTTATCATGATATTCTACCCTATCTAAATTTGTTCTGCCCTTATTCTGTCCAAGATATATTTAATATTGGAAAAAATTCCCCTATTTTTAGGCCATCTGATTTTACTTGAATTTTCATGCAGGTTTTGGTGTGGAGGCGTTTATAAGGTAGTCATGTCAACTTTTCATTTAATGTGCTGAATAATTACTTATAAATTAATGTGTTGTCATTACTTGCTATTTCTATGACTGAAGACAATTGGGATTTTTTAATAATATAATTTGAAAGAAAATGAAATCAAAATTAATTGACACAGTACGATTATATCACCTAGGCAAAGGATGCCAATTCCTATCACATTGAAAACTTCATGCTAGTGCTGTTGTCAACATTAGTCATTTATTCCTTAAATGCTTTCATAATATTTTTAGTCTTGTCCTGATATATGAAGAACAGTTATCTCTCCTTCCAATGGCTTTTGAGACTGTATATGGTGAATTCTTTTGCTTCTTCATTGAGAAAATATGATTGATCTGTTGATATTAACATTTGGGTAAGATATGTATTAGCTGATATTTTGGAAAACTTAAAAGGGAAATCTTTCTTTTTTACAATATTATGTATCTGTTCTTTTGTATCCAAAAGTACTGATTAGGTTAAAAATGAGACAAGGATTTCTGGACATCAATTGGATGATTCTGCGGGTCTTAACATAGTATTAATTAAACACAAGCATGCTCAAGAACTTAATTCAACTGAGTATTAAATGAATAATACACACATACCTGGGTCTGAAGCTATTGATATTGATTCGTACTTGATTTTTAAAGCTGTTTTATATACAATGATAGGGTGCTGTATTTGAGTGACAATTTAAAGCCTTCCACTAACACTGCTCAATAATATTGGCGCTTGTGTATTATATTTGCTGGATGGGAAAAATGCTGTTCATAATTGGTGTTGCTTTCAGGGTCCATGTTGTGGGTTTATACCACCATCCACTGATAGATACATCAATGCTCACTAATATATATGCTGCTTATAATCATTGAGTCAAATGATCATTTTTTTGCGTTCTAAAAAATTATGGACCACATGTTTCTTCCGATAATTAATTAAGCAGCAAGAACTTATCCCTTTTCAGGCAGTATGAGAAGAATGCTTAATGAGACTGAATTTAAATTGTGTCTCTCTCTTTCTCTTCTATTTCCTTGTTTAAATATCTTTGTATCAGAACCTGTGTACATGATTTATAGTTTGTAAATATTGATTTGATTTTCCTGAATTTGTAGCTACATTTTGGAGGGTAAGGAGTTGGAGTTCTACATGAAGAAAATCCAGAGGAAGAAGGGAAAGGGTGCTGGTGCTGGTGCTGCTTGAATTTGTTGTTCCAGTTTTCTACAACATCCTGTTATGTAGACTTGGCTGTATTTTTGCTGAATGACACCTATCAAGGAGCTTTTTATAATGTTCCCTCTCAAGTTGTTGATATTTTGTCAGAACTGATTTTTATTGTTAATTGAGATTATTGTTAATTTAAAATACCCTCTTAAGGATGTATGAATACACTATGTATTTAATATTAGTATTTAAAATTTGATTTTTGGACCAATTGTGTGATTAAATAGGATTTATTTATAAAATATTTTTGTAAATCCGTAATTAATTTATATCTAAAATCAGTGGCGGATTTAACGATAGAATTGTTAAGTACAGCGATGTTAAATCCATATAAATGCCTATTTAATGATGAAATATAACGCATTTAGCGACGGAATTGTTAATTTAGTGACGGATATGAATGGAATAAATAACACAATTTTAGTGACGGAATTTGTTGAATTAGCGACGGAGCATTCCGTCGCTAAATCCGTCGCTAATTAGCAAGGAAAATATTCCGTCGCTAAAACATTTCGTCACTAATTCCGTCGCTAAATTTAGCTGCCCTCTTTTTAGCGACAGATTTAGCGGCGAACTTTTTTCGTCGCTAAATCTGATTTTTCTGTCACTAAATCTGATTTTTCTAGTAGTGATCCTTACCCACATGAACAAAATGATTTGGGAGAAAGAAAAGCATCAAGCTAATGCTAAAATTGGACTAACTTTCTTAGAGCTTGTTTTGGGAACACCGTTTTCCCAACGGTGCATGTAAACCGAGACAAAACCATATCAAAATTCTTAAAAACCATCTTGAAATCTGTAAAACCATTTAAAAATCTACAAAATACCTCGAAATTTGTAAACTCTGTTCTACCAACAGAATTCTCAAACATTCACTTAGCTAATGCATTTCTTCCTCTCAAGCTATGGGTTAAAGTAAGGTTGGGAAAACAAGCTAACCCGCGGGTGGATTGCTATTCTAGCAGCTCGAGTCCGCCAACCAGCCAAAAACAATTTTTTTCAAAAAACTAAAATACAATTAAAATTTTTAACACCATGCAATATTATTTTATTTTGGCCCAAAAATAACATTATTTTACTAGATCTCTTTATAATTTAATAATATATAAGTATTAATATTTTGTTATAATTTTAAATATAGTATTATAAAAAGTTAAAATGAAAAAAATAAAATATTTTATGCTACTTTTGAATGTATTAAGTATTATTTATTCTAAAAAATAGAATTTAGTGTTATCTTTTTTTTTGTAAAAATATAAAGATGAAAAAAAGGTAAAAGAAATATAAAATATATTATTTAAAAAGGTAAAAAAAGGGTTAGGTGGTCAAGCCCCCTAACCTGTGGGATGGATTGGAAGAGCTCACCCTCTCAACGCGTTGACAAGTCTAACTTGTTTTCCCACCTTTAGGTTGAATCACTAATTATTCGTTCACATGTGTATACTTATTCAATCACCTACCAAATAATGCCTTTGGAGGCACTTTTCCATTTAAAAAACTCTTTGGTAAAGCTCACAGTCATGTACATCTCATGGCATTTGGTTGTGCTTGCTTTCCTCTTACTCCGCCCTAGCATAAGCACAAGTTCAAGTTTAAATCATTTCCTTGTGTCTTTTTTCTAAGCACCTGTATTCTTTTATTGGAGTTGGTTTTATTCGAGACACTATTAGGAATTAAATACGGACACATCTTCCATCGAGAATTCAAATGATTCATTATATTTTGAGGAACTAGCCCTTTTCACTAGACTCAACCCCAGTTGATATTTCTTACGTGTTTATGGGCTCGAGAAATCGCTCTCATAGAAGGCTACTAGTGTTGGGATCCTAAGGGTCATATGACTATGCATCAAGGGATGTTCTATTCAATGAGAAATGAGTTTCCTCTTCCTAAACTTCTTTCTACTTCTTCCAAGTTGTCTCCTCATTCTTTTTCTTTTCTCCCCTTAGATCACCACTTGTCTCTGTCTAGTTCGTCAAACTAGTGCAATGCAAGGAAGACGATCATGGATGAAGAGTATGAAGCTCTTATGATGAACAACATATGACATCTAGTTGAATATCCAGTTGTAAAGGATAAAGCCAAATTAGTTGCCAAGGGCTTTCATAATCAGAGAGAAGACTTTCATTTTGATGAAACTTTCAATCCAGTTGTGAGTGAGTATTTAATGTACTATCTGTCTTGTCAATTGTTGTTCCTCAAAATTGGTGTGTGCAACATATGGATGTGAATCATGCTTTTTCTGATGGTTCACTCCATGAGAAGGATGTATATATGCAGTAGGTTAGATATATAAAGCCTTCTTCTCAAGCTTGGGTTTATAAGTAGCAAGTGTGATCAAGCACTATTCATTTGGGTTCCTGGCTCAGAAGTTATGCATGCATTAGCATACGTTGATGATTGTATATTATACTTACTGGCAGTTCAAATTCCTCAATAAGAATTTCTGAAGTTGTGAAAGCTTTGAGCAAAGATTGTCTAATGGGGATTTAAATACATAAATACATTCGGGGATGATACTCTCAAGAAGGCAAAGATCGATGTCTAGAGAGATAAAAGGGGTGAATACCTATATGGTTTCATGTTTGAAGCTCTTTAAAGAAGGATCAAATGTTTCTGAAGAGTTATGCTGGTCCGTTGCGCATATTTTTATCCAAACTTTGGTCATCTTTGGGAAGCGACCAACAGTAACAGTAGCAAAATCTAGCAAAAAAGCTTAAGTTTATTTGAACTCAAAAGTCAGGCAGTACTGACGAATTAGCAAGGGCTTCTAATGCCACACTCTTTAATGCCTCTTAAAATTTTCCAACTTTTCTCAAACATTTTTTTTTCTTTTCACCCTGTTGATTGTTAATGTGAACGATCAGAGTAAAAGTATTGTTTATTGATACTGTGAAGTAGTCCTATATAGACACATAAGGTATTATAACTAATAAAACAAAGCAAGTAACTTGAAGGTTTTAGAAAAAAACCGGAAACAAACATGAGAAAAAAGTGCTCTAAAAAATATTTTTGAGGATGTATTTTATTCAATCTGCAAAATGGGTATTTGATGACATTAAATCATGATAAAATCTTCTAAATTCCTATGAATAAACAGCTATGGACTAATTGATAACATCCCACTAAATCAGCATATAAATGGCAAAAAAATAGGAACAAACTTTGATAAAATCAAACTCTAATAATTTATTTTTAAACTGCAACTAATTCCTAAAGATCATCAACAAACTAATATCAGCCAGTGAGGTATATCTCAACATCCCTCCTTGTATCAATAGTTGCACATGTGAAGCTTCATCCTTAACTCTTCAAACTTGTCTGTTAGTAGAGTTTTAGTAAAAATATTAGCAATGTGATCAGAGGTTCTGCAGTAAGTCAGCATGAGTTTACCACTCTCTTGTACATCCCTGATAAAGTGTATTTTGATGTTAAAATTCTTAGTTTTGCCATGAAAAACTGGATTCTTGAATTTTGCAATGGCTGTCTGATTGTCCACGTAAATCGATGTGCTTTGCTACTGCATAAACTATAAATTAATTAGCATCTTTCTTAACCAAGGAGCTTGCTTAACAACTCCATTTATTGCTATGAATTCAGCTTTTGCAGGTGATTGAGCCACTACTTCCTACTTCTTCGTATTCCAAGAAAATACCCCATTATTCAAAGTAAAACATTACCCAGAGATGCTCTTCGTATCATCCAAAGACCTTCCCCAATCTGAATTAGAACAGCCTTCCACTTTGAACAATTGACTATGTTTATATTGAATACCATAATCAAGAGTACCTTTGATATGCCTTATGACTCTATTTGCAACCTTGTAATGATGTGTGTCTCTGTTTTAGTGCAATTCGTGAGGGGAGTATGATTCCCTGTTATTAGTAGATTGAAAAATATCAGAGGAACTCTACGAACTGGACGTAGGTCAATGACTTTGTTTTATTTATTCTTTGTTGAAGAAAATTTTTTAAAGTTACCAATTAACCCCCTTAGTCAAATCCTATTCTAACAAGGGTTTCTATGGATTAGACTAGACTAGTTGATACCTAACCTGAAGTCTAGTTTGGCTTTGGACTATACAAGACAACTGAGGCTTGGACCAATCTAGGGACCTTCATGATTTTTTTTTTTCATTTTTCACTTTACAAAAGCAAGATTTTATTTGCCCTATTTTTGGATGGTGGGTAAACCCAACCCTTGTTTAAAAATTTTTGTATATAAAAAACAAAATTTTATTAACATAAAAAATTAAAAAAATAAATAATTGAAAAAAAAACATTGGTCAGATTAGCCAAGACCAACTAGTTTGAGAAGTTAGTTCTGAATTTGGCTCAACTCAATCAGTCAATCCAATCCAGCCCAATCTTATAATATTGTTAGGGCATACCGATATTGCAAAATTTTTACAACTTCCTCGTTGATTGAAAACAAAACTTGTGTCCAGTGATATTCCGCTAAAACTTCAAAGGCCAAAATGACCCTTAACCCTATGTGTGTGTGTGTGTGTGTGTGTTAACTTGGCAGGTCAAAATTAGAAGTTCTTGTGGCCAAAAAATTAGAAGTATTTGATGATGTGTAGGCCATTACCCTTTCAAGAAAGCTGGGTTCCAGTGTTATCAATTAGGCTCCATGTCCCATATTTCAAAGCTTTCAACTTTGGCTGGAAAAGACTTTGTTAAATTTGCAGCAAGATGAGCTACCCCAGCTATTCCACCCAATAACTTTACCCATGCATGTTCTTAGATGAAAAAAGAATATTTATCTTCGTAATGACTTCACTGCTTCTCAGCATGGTATCAAAATACAACATGAATTATTTGACGGACAGACTAGTAGTCACCTTAGGTCCATGTAAAAAATTAACCAAATTAATGTACTACAGCTACAATTCGGGTTGTATTCATTTTGAGGAGTCAAAAATAAAATTAAATCCCAGTAAATAAATGTAAGCAACCTAAACTAAAAATTGATTTGAGGAATTTCTAAGTAACTATTATAAATTAAACTGAAATCAAAATATTTCATTTTGGTATTTTATATGAAAATGATTAAAATGAAGGAAAGAGAAAGAAAAATATAAATGAAACACACTAATAAGCAATGATAATAACCAATCCTCCAACTCAACAACGCATGCAATCCTCATTTCAATATATACAAGAATTAAAATAATGAATTAAGAATTACAATTAAACTTTAATCCAACAACCGAGTCATCTCGAGTCATCGCAATATATTTTCCAAAAATTTCAAATTACTAACTACAATCAGAATAACAAAATGGAATTAAAGATGATAAAAACCAATGTTCAATTGTAATTCTTAAATTTAATATAATAGAATTAAAGTTAGTAAGGGATAATATGATTTAAGATTCCTAGCTACTTTGGAAAATTGCAAAACAGTAACTCTAAAATCAATAAAAATGTACCACAACATTATAATTGAAAGCAAAGTTATAACAAGTGCAATATCAATTGCTAACCAATAATTCAGCCACAATAACATTAGAATATAATCAGATTAAACAATAAATTATTCAAATAATAGGAAAAACTATTCCAAGAATTGTTAAACAATTATTAGATATGAAATTAAAGTAACTAAAACTCTCATTTGAAAACTCAAGCTCATGAAATTATTGTTGAATTGAAGAATTATTTAATTAGCATTCCTAAAGTCCAGAAGCCATTGTCTTCTTCGAACGAAGTAGCGAGAAAAACGACTGGACCCGGAAGTGGAATGGTTGGAACCCAGCCTCTGGACCAGCTGGTTTGTCTGCAATATTGAGTGAGATGTGGCCGAACAGAGAGCTGGAAGCTGGGTCTGCGAAATGAGCGATAGGCGATGGCTGGGTGAAGTCTCCTGTGAAAAATGAAGGTTGCCACCTCGGATTTCTGAATCGAAGAATGAGACTGGAAGTGGGGCGCTGTGCGAATCAGGGACGGATGAAGCTGGGTGTGTATGGCGCAACGTGTCGGCGAGGATGAGAGTCGTGTGTGTCGTGAGTCAGGATGGAGATCTGGAACAGCTACCGGCGCGATTGATGAAGCTTCGTGGGGTCTCCTGGAACAGCTGTGGGGTTCTCGGACGAATGGCTGCTGGTGGGGGGACGAGTTCTTGTCTGTGGCTGCGAAAGAGATGATGCACGGCGATGGATGATGATGGATTGATGGATGAAGCTTCAGGTGGCGTGTGTGTGGTGAGGAGCTGGAGGTGTGGTGAGTAAATGGATGAATGCTCCCCGGAGCCGCGAATGAACGGTTCAATGAATGAGGCCCTTCAGTGAGTCCAAAGTCTGCACTAAAAAAATAAAACATAAAAAAAAAAATAAATGAATTTAAGAGTTTAATCATTGTCTACATTTTTTAAATTATCTTTTAATCCCAATTTCTTTTAAGGTTACCTTTTTTTTTTGATAGACTCTTTTAAGGTTACCTTTAATTTCATGTAATTACATTAATCAAAATTAATACAATTAAACTTAATAAAAAATCAATAATAACATTAAAATCCTCGAAAAATGCTAAAAATTTATTTGATAAAATATAGTTAATTCATTATTATCCTTTGCCTCTTTAGCTTTTCTCTTCATAAACAGGAAGTCTTTTGTATTAAAAAAGTAGCTTCTTCGATTAAAAGAAGCAAATAAAATTAAAATACAGTTTATCCATTATGTTTTGTACGATTTTCAATTTTCTAGGATTCATTATAAATCCTAGGCCTTTTCATGTTTTAAATTCATGTTACCGGTCCTTTTATTAATACATTCTTATCTTTTATAAGAAAAACACTAAAATGATTGATAAAAGAGTCATGCCCTTTTTTATTCTGCTTTTCTATTTTGTCCTATAAACTGTGCAAAGGTACTTTTGAAAAAGTAATTATTGTTTATTGAATTAATCATATTTTATCTATTAGATTTGTAGCATTTTAGAGGATTTTTGATGATATTAGTGGGCTTTCATTGATATTAATTGCATTAATTATTATTAATTGCAATTACATGAAATTAAAATTAATTAGGGATCAATGGTCATACTTTTCATCATTATGTTAAATTATTGATCCTAGAATATTTGATGCTACTCAATACCAATTTTTATTGTAGGTATCTTTAGAAGAAATTGGGTATTCTATTCTCCTACATCAAGCCCAATTACAAAGTTCATTAATTCCCCCAATCATTCTCCATTTGGGCCACGAATTGGAAAGCCCAAGAGGGAATCATGAACCCACACAAGCATGAATTCATCAATTGAAGAGAAGCCACACCTCCAGGAAGCATTTAATTGGACCATCCATTCATTCATGGAAAAAAGGCCATCATCCCATTCCACTTCGTTTAGCCACGCAAAAACAAAAACAAAAAAAAGAAAGAAGCAGCCACCTCATGCTGGGCTTCACTCTTGGGCTCTCTCATCCATTTTGAAAGCACTACCTCCAGGACCCCAAAATGGCTACTGTGCAGAAAAGAAATTGGGGGAGGAATTAATTCATCAACTGGAAGTGTGGGCCAGATTTTTGGCAATTCATTCCAGCTAGACAACGCACAACAAGCCTGGGGTATTCCACTCCTCATTAATTCTCCTTGCTCTGTAGTTTCTTTTTTCTCTGAGCCTTTGTGCTCTCTGTTTGTATCAAAAAAAAAATTCTCCATTCATTTCGAGCCGGGAGGAAAAAAAAGGAACGCCGCCACTCACCTCCATTTTTCTTCCTTCTTCCATCATTCCAGACGCCGCCTCTTCCACCTCATTCATTCTGGAAAGAGAAGCCACATCCTAATTTCATTGTTAATCTCATTCATCACTGTCCAAAGAAGCTCTCAATCGCACAGCCACCATCTTTCATTTCTCTCAACTCCAGCAGATCCATTCGCAGAACGCGCGCACCAATTCATAGAGATGGGAATGCGGGCCAGCCCGCGGGTTGCGGGCTGGCCCGCACGGGTTGGCAGGCTGGACGGGCCAGCCCGCCAACCACTTCCCCTGGTGGCAGGCTGGGATCTCCCAGCCCGAGCCCGCCAACCCGCCAGAATTTTTAATTTTATTTTTTTATTAAAAAAATTACTTTTCCCTATTTTTTTACCCAATTTTTTCATATAAGATTACATATTTTCATGATTATCTTTCCAATCCTATTAATAAGTGTTCAATAATTTCCTAAAAATA